>JBBPBX010014175.1:28341-43795 GCA_038048925.1 Garcialebias charrua
ACATCAGTCCTGCCTGTCTCTGGTGTCCTTCCATCTACCTCCACCCATCACCTGTGTCAACACCTTCTGCATGTATGACTGCTGCAAAAACAAACAAAAAAACACCTGTTCTGATGGACAGAACTGCTCACATCAGGACCACACCACTGAGCCCACACCTGGCCTAAAATGCTCCCATCATTCATGGTTGAGCACTGGCTAAGCAGTTCCATCTGATCGAGGTTTGAACTTGAGAAAAACATCAGTGTCTACCTACACTTCAGTCAAAGTAAGGACATTTTGTTTCCTTGTTTCCTTTTTCTGCTGTTTCTAGCTTTTTTTAGAGTTCATGGACTTTTTCATGCACATGGACTGCACACAAACACAAACACCACATGGACTGCACACAAACACCACATGGACTGCACACAAAACACCACATGGACTGCACTGGTTTCAAAAACATGATGGTTGCATGGATGTGATTTTCGGCTGATTTGGTGCTGATTCATGTCCATAAGCTGGTGCTGCTGCAGCTGCTGGATGGATGGCTGGATGGATGGATGAATGGATGGGAGTTCCTGCTGATTTGCTGGATTTTGATGTTAACAGCTCCTGCTCAAAGAGAAGTGTTCATGTTTCATGGTTGAACTCATTTGCAGATTATGGCTGAGAACTGTTCAGGAAGAGATTTGTACTGTACAGTATTTTGTATGCTTTGTCTGTGCTGGAAAAAACATTACAGTACTATACCTGTACAGTACATGCTGTATTGGTTTTGTGTGTTTATGGATGAATGTGTGGTATAATGTGTTATCTAAGTGTTTGTAAATAATGTTGTGTGCATGTTTATAGCACAGGATGTCCGCTTGTTCAGTCTCATGCCGTTAAATGTGTGTGCGTCGCTCCGTTAACGGTATAGCCGCGACCTACGTCAGAAATGCGGACCTACGACAGGCACTTGTTTTTGGTCCGCGAGATACGGCAGAATCGACCTAAGTCACACTCGTAGGTCCGGATCCCTGACGTAACTCGAGGATTCCCTGTATAGCCCCCCCTGGTGAAAATGTCACGAGCCGCCACTGCTCATCGGACTGATGAAGTCCTTTGGATGAAAGACGAAACGTCTCAACAAACAAAGAAACTGTCCAGATGATCTGACTGAACTTTGTTAGATTATTTTACCTGGATTATTGAGCATAAACTTTGATGTTTGAAGGTTCTTTCTCATTGGTCAGGACTTCATCGTCAACAGAGAAGGCTGAGCTCAATTAGAGTCTCTGCAGGAGGAATTTGTTTAATAAGAAAATTGACCAATCACAATGCAGATGAGCACAGCAGAGCTATGAGCCTTCGGGAAGGCCCTGAAGGTGTTTTTATTTTATTTATTTTTCATAGTTATTTTCTGATGACGTGAAGATTTGTAAAGCATTCTGTTACAACCTGTAAAATTAAAAAAATCCGTACAGAAACTGTAGCTGCTCAAAACAGAACTGTTTTTGGGAGCACCATCTGCTCACATGTCTCTTTTGAAAAATGAGTTCTCGTGACTCAATGAGACTATAAATAAAGGGTAAATTAAATTAAATGAAAATAAAGGTCATATATCAAATCTAGGTTTCCAGTGATAATTTTCAGATGATTTTCAAAAGTCACATGTTCAACCTGGTGAATACAAAGGAGAAAAGCGCTTCCTGGTTAGAGAAACCATGTTTTCATATGTCTTCAATGTCAATGTTTATAAGGGGCGGCTGTGGCTGAGTGGTTAGAGCAGTCATCCTCCAATGCAAGAGTCGGTGGTTTGATTCCACCAGCAGTCACATGTTGCCTGGGAGGAGTCGACGAGGGACAGGACGGCCCCCAGAAACCATCTTGGCTCCATCAAACTGCTTGGTCCACTTAAGGTGTTTACTGCTTGGTGGGGAAACAGTTTGCTGGAGCTTCTCTGACTGATGATGCCCTCCAGATGGAGGGTGAAACATTTCTATAAAAAAGAAACTGCATATGACCCGACTGAGAATTATTGGATTTACAAGAGATCCTTCCTGCCTACAGCCATCAGTATAACATCTCTTAATGAAATGAGGATAACGAGTTACAACATTTAATTTCCCTTTGGGATTAATCAAATATTTTTGAATTGAAATGAATTGAAGAATAAACCCTTGAACGCTCTGAGTGTTTGGAACAAGCTCAGCTCCTCTGTAGAAGCTCTGATCTCTAGAGGATTTGTCCAGGAAGGTCACGTTACGTTTGTTTGACCGCTGCTCAAGCAGGAACAGTTTAATGAAGACGTCCTGGTTCGGCCTGCCTGAATAAATTACACACAGTTCAAAGCTTCCTTCCACTCTAAAATAATTGCATCTCACTGCCAGATCACCGCAGAGAAGCAAGTCATTACCTTCTCGTTTCTTATGCTACAAAAAAAACCTGCAAACTTGGCTTCTTTTTTGTTGTTTTGGACACAGAGTCAAGGCAAAAGCTGTGTTTTCATCAGCTTTTAGAGTCAAATGGGGGCAAATATGTCACATGTTTAGACCACAAAACATGCACTTAAAATATGTAAGCTTTTTTTTTTCTTCCTTGAGCGTGGTGTCAGGTTGCAAAGCATTTAAACTATGACACTGCTCGAGAACTCAAGAGCGAGATGATGAGATAAAACATGTTTGAATGTGTCTGTTTCATTTATTTATGGGAAAGTAAAATTCATCTCTGCAGCATCAGCACTTTGGCAAACAGCCTGATTAAATGTCACCGCCTTTCTCTCTTCTGAGATAAAGCATGCCAATGTTTTTTTTTTACTCAGTAGAAAACATGTTTCCTTTCACTGTTTGGAAAAAAAAAGATGTTTTAATGCATGTCTTCTCTGGGGATGCACAGATTATACATCTTTAGAGTCAGCTGCGCTGTAATAAATCATGTAAGAGACATCCACAAGCAGGGCTGCCTCCAGAAAGTTCTCAAACTGGTGGACAGATTTAGGGATGGCTCACCAAAACCAACAAGAGTACAGCATGTAGCACATTATACACCCATTGGCAAACAATTATCAAAGTCAAAGTCAACTTTATTGACAAAACTGCGATATGTACAGGACACACACAGGATTGAAATTTCATTTCTCTCATACCCCCGGTGCAACAATAACCATTCAAACATTAAAACATTTAATAAACATAAGCATAAAATGAAATAATAAAAGTGTAATAATAAAAGTGTAATACTGTCCTGAGTTTAGCATAGTAGTATAAAAGTATAAAAAGTATATCTATAAAATAAAATGAAGGTTCTGACTTTGACATTTGTAATAAAGTGATAAAGCAGCATATGAAGTTTATGTACACAGTATATGTATGAGGTAGTTGATATTGGTATAGAGGTAAAGTGGCATATGCAATAAGGCTAGTAAAAATAATATATATATCAGCAGTAGTGTAAATGTAGATGTAAACAGTAGTATGACTATAGACAGTAATGTAATGCAAACAGTAGTGGTAAATGTAAACAGTAGTGATAAATGTAAACAGTAGTGATAAATGTAAACAGTTGTGATAAATGTAAACAGTTGTGATAAATGTAAACAGTAGTGATAAATGTAAACAGTAGTGATAAATGTAAACAGTGGTGATAAATGTAAACAGTGGTGATAAATGTAAACAGTTGTGATAAATGTAAACAGTTGTGATAAATGTAAACAGTGGTGATAAATGTAAACAGTAGTGATAAATGTAAACAGTTGTGATAAATGTAAACAGTTGTGATAAATGTAAACAGTTGTGATAAATGTAAACAGTAGTGATAAATGTAAACAGTAGTGATAAATGTAAACAGTACCGATAAATGTAAACAGTAGTGATAAATGTAAACAATAGTGACACATGTAAACAGTAGTGATAAATGTAAACAGTAGCGATAAATGTAAACAGTTGTGATAAATTTAAACAGTAGTGATAAATGTAAACAGTAGTGACTATAGACAGTAATGTAATACAAACAGTAGTGCAAATATGAGAAGTAGTGGTTATATAATTATATATTATATCATATTATACAGCAATCTATGGGCCAGCCAAACAAAGACCTTGTATTATCTTTGACCTTAATTGGTGACCTTGACCTTGACACTGGGGTGATGAAGGGATTAAGCAACACTCCATCTAGTGGCGATATAAATGTGTATGACGTTTCGATAAATTATCTTGAGCGGATCAAAGTTAAAGGTGGGACAAGTAAAGACTTAGTTTTAAGTTTGACCTTGATTTGTGACTTTGACCTTGAAGCAGGGGTGCTGAAAAGTATATGTGACGCTCCGTCTAGTGACAATGCATAAATGTAAGCGGTTTTGTTAAATTAGAGACTTAAACAAGAAAGTTTATGGGCGGAGCCTAGAGCGTTAAACGTCGGGCGTATGAAAAGGAGAACGTCGGAAGTCTTAGAATTTAAATGCTGCTCGAACAATCCTGCAGTACGGGAGCGAGAGGACCAGTTCTTGATATGCACCTGAATGCATCACTACCTGAGGACAATGCAGCTCAACTCAGGGACGTTTGTCCTCTCTGTGCTAACACGAAAAAAACAAGTTCAAGCAGATGTTGAGGTTTTGAAAAACAGGGTTTATGGAAATGATAGTTAATATCTTACCTGTTATAGACGTCTTTTTGAACAACCTCATGTTGGTGAAGCCGAGTTTACAGGCTGTTTCTGAAGTGATGTGTGAAATATTAATCCATATTAGTAATCCACAGCACACCTTGCACGCTGACGTCAGTCTTAGCGCATGACTGTTGTGGGTAGGCTAATGGCTAGCCAAACGAACGCCACTTTTAGATCATTTTTCATTCTTATAAAACAACTTTTCTCAAAAAATGTCAAGCTGGTGTGAAAGAATGCAAATTTTACACCTCTACACTTTTTCAGGTGTAGAGTTCTTGTTGTTTTTTACCTACGTTTCTACACAAATGGTGGCTGCTGACTGTGAGCCATCAGTCTTAGTAGAACCTGGTCCAAGGTTGACTGGACTCCAGGTAAACTGATTCTGTAGCTTCAGGACGCCAACGTTTGTTTAGCAACATGGACGGTCGTCCTTCAGTTGGGAGAAAAAGGTAGACAAATAATGTCTAAAACTGCAGTGGTCTTATATTAGCTAATATAGCATTCATTTGAAGAAGTAGTTTATAGTTTTAAAATGTTGTTTTAAGCCTGAAAATCTAAATAAAAACGGGTTCTGGCTGATTCAATGCTGACTACTGTATTGAGAATACACTTTAAATTTAACTGGAACACAAGAAATGCAATAACATAAAACCCAGAGAAATTCAATAAATATCAGAGCTTTAGTTTAGAAATGGGGACTTTTAACTTTAATTATAGCTCTGCACACTTTAGCCACCGTGGCTGTTCATTTTCCAAAATGACCTGTTGGTTTTCTCCACCTGACATTCACAGAAAAACAACAACTTTTGCAGGAAAGTTTGAACCTTTCAGCTGAGAGGGGTTCAGGTGTGGTGCCTGAAAGGCCCCGTAGCGTGTCATTCTTTTCGGAGGAGTTTTTCACAGCCTGGAGGTGCCTGACAAAGTTAAAACCACCAAATAGTTCTTAATGCACAGCGAGAGATGGAGCGATAACCATGTTTGCTGAAGCTCACCGACTTCTCCTGCAGCAAATTCCCCAAAACCTCCACTGATCCCCCCTCCACAGCACAGTCGCTGCACACCCAGGAGGTCTGTGAACTTTTGAACCGAGTATCAAAACCCTACTCCTCTCACCCTAAGCTCCAAGTAAACACCCTTTAACCAACTTTGATCTGTTTTTACTCGTTCTGAGGATAACATTGTGAGTTCATCAGTTCCTGCTGATGCCTGCAGTCGTTCAATCGACTGTACCGACACAGAGGCCCTCCTGTTGGATCCATGAGGTGCAGAGGTCCACAACTGTCACCACAGAGATGGAGGAACCTGCTGGTGCCTCCTTCATCACAGACTTTGTTTGATTTCTTCTGAGGCTTGTTGATTAATGCAGAGTTACTGACTGGGGGGTGGGGGCAGAGAGCTTCCCCTTATATCTACAAGTTGGTGCATGAACAAAATTATTGGCTGGACATTGTTTATCAGCGTGCTGATAACTTGTTCAAAACTTACACCACCTACCTTCTGTGACATGCAGCAGTATTTGTCGTCTAGTTTACTAGCTTAAACCTCTCCACAGCACTGAAACTGCCATCCTGAAGTATGAACTTTCTTGCCATCCTGAAGGTTTTTAATGACATGTTCTTATCCACAGATAGTGACTCTGTGCTGCTTGTCCTATTGGACCTTACATCCGCTTTCGACACCATCGACCATGAGATCCTCATTGCTAGGTTGGAGCAGTGGCTGCGCATCACAGGGTCAGCCCTTAATTGGTTCAGATCCTACCTTGCTGGCAGATCCTTTTGTGTGTCCATCAATGATTTTAGTTCTGCAGCGGCAGCACTTAAATGGGGGGTTCCACAGGGGTCCATCCTGGGTCCTCTCCTATTCTCTTTATACCTGCTGCCACTTGGTGCTTTTTTCCAGAAACACAACATACCGTTCCACTTCTACGCCGATTTACTTCCCCCTAAGACACAATGGTACATGCTCTATTCAACCTCTGCTCGACTGCCTGGCTGACATCAGGGACTGGATGGATTAAAATTTCTTACGTTTCAATGAAAAGAAGTCTGAAGCCATGTTGTTCCCTCCCAACGACACGATCATGAACCACTGCATTGACCTTTCTGCTCTAGTCCTGTCTGAAAAACGAAAAGTCACAAATCTGGGAGTGATAATTGATCCTTCCATGAAACCCAACAGTCATGTAAACATGATCGTCAAATCCTGTTTTTTCCAGCTGAGGCGACTGTCTAAGCTGAAGCCCATATTATCCAAAAAATAACCTGGAGACAGTGATTCACGCATTTATCAAAATTCTCTTGTATGTCAACAAATCCCTGAACAGACTCGCCCCCACCTATCTCTCTGATTTACTACGGCCGTATGTCCCACCATGTTCTCTGAGGTCAGAGGACCAGTTACTTCTCACAGTTCCAGGAACTCGTCTTAAGTGCAGAGGTGACAGGGCCTTCTCTGTAGCAGGCCCAAGACTTTGGAATGAGTTACTTCTGCTCGTCAGACAGGCCCCCTCCCTCTCGGTTTTCGAATCCCATTTAAAGACCCACTACTATTCTGTTGCTTTCAACACCAGATGATCTGTGTTTGGTCATTATGTGTATTTTCTGCAATGATTTTTATGTCTTTATTGTATTCTGTTTTTTTTTTTGTAATTTTGTATGTTCCCTATGTGTTGCCCGTTGTTTGTTTGTTTGTACAGCACTTTTGTTGGCCTTGTCACAGTTTTAAGTGCTCTATAAATAAAATGGTATGGGTATGGTATGGTAGTACACTGACGCTGTACAGCACCGTGTGACAGGGCTTTGAGTGAAAACGTGGGGAAAAAAAATTGGGAAAAAAAAATTCATAATGGACTGGTATTTAAGGAATACATGTTTCCTGCTGCCTTTCATGTCAGAGTTTCAAACTAAACTGATGTTGTTGCAATCCAACTCTTAAAAAGGCGTTCTGTTTGTGAATGACTCTCAGCTACTACCACAGTTCATTCTTTTGTTGAATAGCTGACCATCTTTCCAGTGGATTACGAGATGCTTTGCTAACAGAGTTTGAGATAAACAGCTAACAGGAACAATTTAAACAAAGATCGTGTGGGATCTGTTGGCACTCCTGTTGGGGATCAGCATCATCTACTACCACACCAACTTTAGGCCCATTTCTGTCAGACTGAGTTCTACCTTTTTTTTTTTTTTGATCATTTGGCTGAGGTGGCCATCTTTAATCAGTTGTGAATGTTTTTCAACTATGTGTATTTCTGAATGAAGGGAAATAATTTGTTTGTTTGTGATTAATATTAACGCGATACCAGTATACTTACCTGAGTAAATGGTTGAACCCAGAGTTAAACAAGCCAATGCAGATGTCCCCGGCCATTGAGAGATCTGAAGAGTGAATGGTTGTAGTTTTGGAGAGGAGTGTTTTTCTGGACTGGTATTGAATAGAGAATGTAAATAAACCTTAATGTTTTTGGAGCAAGATATCCAAGTGGGTAGGAGTTACGCTGTTGAGAAGAACAAAGGGAGGATTGATTTTTTCTTGTCCGAGGCAGCACAGAGTTCTAGATCCTGGAGAGTGGAGGGATTTATCCACTACCAGGTGCAATGGTGGAGCCAGGGGGTGGCCAATGGTGGCATTGGCCCCCCATGGATTAATCTGTGGCTACACCAATCTTTTCAGGAAACTATACTTTTAAGCAGTACAAAAACTAGAAAGCAAGCTTCCTCAATTGATAATGCAGGCTGTTTACATAATAAACATGGTGGAAGCCATCTTGGATTTTGATGTGTCAAACCAATTTTCTCTGGTGACCTTTTTTAAGCCTAGATGCAGCCACATACCAAAATAGATGTAGGTACCCCACTTATTTTTCTATTCATCTTGCTCACAAGATGGACAGAGCATTTTTTTAAATTCCCCCTCGTCGCTCCGCAGCGGGGAACAATTAAGTATTTTAAAGGTTATTAAGGCTGTGGTCTGTGCAGCTGTGTGTCATTGATGTTAATTTAGGTTCTCCTTAGTTCATGTTGTGATTAACTGGTCCAACTTAACCTTGAAGTTGAGGTCCCTTCTTCAGTTTGTCCTTGAATGCATGTCACCCGTCACCTTTTATGTCAGTTTAGGACCAAGATCATTTTCAGATAAGAAATTATGTACAGATTTGATCAAACCTTCAAAGTAAAACTTGTCCGTTGGTTTGTGAGATATTTTGGTAACAGACAGTTGAGAAATACATGAACAATGACGTAAAACACGATTGCCTGCCTTCACCTTTCAGCGGTGGTGCACAACGTGGGTTTAAATTTGTACATTTATTGTGTAGGGAAGCGTTCACATCAAATGGATGGTCGTGAACTCTGTAGCATACTATAAATAATCACGTTTCGTTAAAACCTAACAACATCCGAGGTGAAAAGAACAGAGGCATTTAAAATGGGGAGTTAGATGGTGCTCATTTACGATTTTCTTTATAACAAACTGGATTTAGTTGACTTCTGTAACCCTAAAGATCAGCTGATGTGCCAGATGTTAGCCAGTTCTGAGGTCTGCCCGGGTCAGTGTCTTCTGGATGACACATTTGGATCGAGGGCACAACGTGAACTCCAAAAAAAAAGCTATTTTCACATTTTTCCTCGTAGCGTTTCACTTGTCAGCCATAATGTGGAGTATCCACGGCAGCTGGAGAACTTTATGATGGATGGTTGTGTTTTGGGGTCTGAACACACCATTGTTTTACAAGAGAGACAAGAAGAAAAAAACACACCACACATCTGGAAGTGTTTTCTGCAGTGGGGGCTGTCTACTGAACTCTTTCTTTCTGTGCCTTTAGTCACTCAAAGGGAAGGCTGGTTCGACTCTCTCACTCTTACGTAGTTTCTCCAGAAAACGGCAAACGTTTGAGTTTGGTTAATGACTCACAGGAAACTCCTGTTTCGGGAAGATTCAGGACGACACAGCTCTGCTGAAGCCTCCTGTGGTTGGGCGGTATCTGCAGATTAAAAGACGTGGCACAGAAAACTGGGCTCATTGTGAAGGTTTCATTCATCCTACAAAGCCAACACTGTCCTCGGTGCCAGACGTGCACAAGATGTCTTTTGGCAGTTGTGTGAATTCACTTCTCCCCCTTTCCCCCTCCTGTCTCAGCCCGTTCTTCTTCGCTCTCAGCTCCTTGGCAGGTTCCCAGCCCAATGTAGCCTGGAACCAGACAAACCCTTGTTTCTTCCCACTCGACATTTCTTTTTTTTTTTTTTACGCCATTCTAAAAGTTTAAAGAGTTCTAAATAAAACAATGGAAATGTTTTGTACGCCATCTGCTACTGAACTGCATGAAAACAGATGTATGAACCGCTCACATCTGAGCCTTTGCTCATGTCCTGGAGAGGAACCACACCCTGGTATGATTCAAAGATTCAAGTCTTCCACAGACACAACCCCCCCGGTGAAAAACTGAGCTGACACTCACACACCGGCCTCTACATGTGGTTTTCTGTCTAAAACAGGACAATTTATCTCACACACACACACACTTGTGCACAGTTTATATAGGGGAGTGGTGGCTCAGAGGTTAGAGAAGGTGGGCCTGCGATCGGAAGGTCACCGGTTCGACTCCCCATACCAACAATGTGGGTGGAAAAGGTGGAACACCCACAGCTGGCTGCCTCCACCCTCATTTGCCCCACTCTGAACCCTTGAGCAAGGCTCTTAACCCCCACCATCTGCTCCCAAAAAGGTCTCTCTTGACAATGAGTCCTCGTGACTCAATGAGGCTACCTGCATTAATAAAAAGTTATATTCACACAAAAATATATATCTGAACATGGGCTGGGCGATACGGACCAAAATTAATATCTCTATTTTTTTTAAAGATAAATTGTGATATACGATATGTCTCAATATTTTTTCTTTCCACAAAGTAATAAAAAATATATACCGTAGTTCTGGCTCAAAGCTTTGTCCCAATTGTCACACAGGCACATTTATTAACAACAGCTGCAACTGTAATAAATGTCTAAAAGCTAAACTGTTTACATATACAGGTAGTCCTCGACTTACGAGCGAGTTCCGTTCGTACGAGGTGCTCATAACACGAAATCTCGTATGTCGGAACACGAAACACGTGTCGCTCGTAAGTCCGGATTTTCGGTCGTAAGTCGGAAAATTTATGCTAGCGCTAGTACGAACACTCGTTTTTCAACACAAACTTACATACTAGTTCATAAACATGCTCAGAAACTTGTTTACAAACTGTTAGCTAACACACTTTTATCTAAAAACACATACCAGTGCTGTATTTTCTGTATGTTCTGTACAACTTTACTGTTCGTTAGTCAGCTCGTAAGTCCGGAACCTCGTATGTCGATGCGCTCGTAAGTCGGGGAGTACCTGTATTAAATAATAATCCTCTTCAGCTGTGCCGCCTTCATGTTAGCAAGCGTGTGTGAAGCAGCAGTAGCTATGTTTACATGGGCAAAATTCTGTGACCGGATTGAAATGTGTTCTGATTGCATAATTAGATAGTACCGTTTACATGGGCACAATCCGTTCATGACGAGTGTTTACATGCAGCAGGCTTTTATTCTGATCAGAAGTTCTGACATGCGCAGAGTGGTGCGCTCCCCTTGAAAAAAACACAGAAGAGGAAGTTACTTTCGTGAAAACCACAGAAGAAGAAGTTACTTCTGGGACGAAAGTAAACAGACGCGCCAAAAATGGACCCGTGCCAGATTGTAATGACGGCGATGGAGTTGTTACTGCACTCCCTGATTGAGCTACAGGCAAGCAACGCATGCTTTTAGTCTTTTTTATTCGCAGCATGAGAGCGCTGGAAAAGGAAACACGTGAGGGAGGGGTGCGCAGCGCACATGCGCAGTCAGGACAGTTTCCACAGTCCGATAAAAGGAACAAATCAATTGTTTACATGCACACCGATCGGGTTAATGATCGGCGTAAACCACCCGTTTCGTTCGGATCACAAATTAGGTTGGATCAGGCCAAATACACAAAAAATAACCCAAACGGGCATTTACATGACGCACTTTTGTTCCGATCGGCCGTTTGATCCGATTACTTATGTCCATGTAAACATAGCTAATGAGGGGCTGTTTGTATTCAGTGAGGGAGAAGGAGGGCTGCGTGAAGTTGGAGATGCAGATGGGCAGAAAAAGAAGAACTACCCGGATTTTCAAGTCTAATCATAACGCAACGTAGAAATATCAATATAGATATAGTCCCATCTTATATCACGTATGAAATTATTTCAATATTTTTTTAAATATCGAGGTATCGCCCAGCCCTACTCCGAACTAGAAACACTTTGAGAATACACAAATTTCCAAAGCAGATTAGTCAAAACGCTCTTTATTCCAGCCGATTGTCCTCAAAATACCAAAATAATGCCACGCACGTGCGTTTACATGTAAGTTCACACATGTTAGTTTACACACGTGCTCTGAGACACGCCAGCTTCAGTTTTACTAAACAAGTGAGAGGATATCAGTCCAGCTCCTGGTCCAAAAGTTATAAAAAACATCAACAAACCTCATTCCAATAGAGGGAAGACTAAAGAAGACTTTTGGTTGTCGGTCAGTTTGTTCACTCGTTCTGTGTGAAGTCATTAAATGATGAGTATCAAAGTGGTGGAATGGTCATTCAGCCAGTCATCAAACTTTACTTCAATGGAAAAAACTAAACTAAATGAATCTCATCTTTGGAATTTATGGTTTGACATTCTTGTGAAACACTTGCGTCAGCTAGCAGCTATTTAGTCGAGTTGAGTTTATCATTAAAGGAGCTGTGTGCAGGATGCAGGTGAACTTAGTGGTGAAGCTGCACCTGCAGCTCTTTCATTACATTCAACACTTTTTACATTCATTTAGAACCCTAACCAAGGAGGGCGGACTTGGAGTTCAGTGTTTGGTCAAAGAAAAGCTGCAGGAGTTAAGGACCAAACGATCAGCTGCTGGATGGATGATCTTCAGCTAACAACTGGCTAACCCTCTTCTACGGTGGATATTTAAACAGCTAGAAAAGAAAAGACGGGCTTGTTTCTATAGAAGCACATCAACAGATTATGTGGTAGAGAATTTGATTTCTATGACTCTAATTCAATTGGTAAACCAAAAACTGCTGTTATTTTTAATTAGTTGTAATAAAATTAGGTTGACCTGATGCATATGTTGCACACTGTTGGTTGAAGACTGGAAACAGCGACACAGGTGGCCTTTTCCTCCCTAAACAGGGTTTAAAACCCACCTGCATAGCTGGTAAAATATTTTTAACATGAGCTTGTTCAGAGTGAGACACCACTCTGGGTATAAACAGTCTTTTTCTCCATTGATTAAAAAACTAATGCACACATGCACGTTGACAACAAACCAAAACACAGAGAACCAGTTGGAGCTTGGTTCAAGTTTCTCTCAAATCAGGTGTAGTTATGCAGAGTCCTTGCATGAATTGTGAACAAGTTCCAGCAAATTGTGACCAGTTTGGTTCTGAAGTAGTCCCAGAGGTGTCATCTCAAACACTTCCCAGTTTAGTTTCCACTAACCAAGAGCATCAGAGCCGTCATCTGACACCTGTCCAGGTGTTGCCCTTAGAACATGAGGCCACAGCCTCGAATGGCCATAAAAAAAAACATATGAGTAAATAATCATTATTATTAAACTGGTCCAAATCAGCCTAGATTTATTTCAGTGTACTCCCAGTAGATCAAGTCATGAACGTGGGGCGGGTGCAGAGGTGGGTTTGACGTGGGCAACAAAGCAATGTGCACAGATAGAATTTACAAGCCGTGCACACATACAGGTATAGGCCATGTTATTTAAAGGTTAGCCATTCAAAATGAATCCATATCACCCACTGAACACTTAGTGGCATTTTCAGTGAGACAAAAAAGTTGCCTTTTTTCACCCATATTTGAGCCAAAACTTGTCTCCCAACAGTGGTCCTTGAGGAACACCATCCTGCATGTTTTAGTTATTTCTCTGCTCCAACACACCTGATTTTAATAAATGGGCAAGTAGCAGGCTTCTGCAGAACTTAAGGAAGAAATTAAACCACTGAATAAGGTGTGTTGGAGCAGAGAAACAACTAAAACATGCAGAATGGTGTTCCTCAAGGACCACTGTTGGGAACCACTGCAAAGTGACTGTGGGTATGCATCAAACAGGCTGATAGAATAATGTACTCAGTACAGTATATGTTTGTCCAGTTCAGAAAGTGTTTTTGTTTTTTTAAAGGGAACTGTTTACATGTGAACGAGAAGAGCAAACACTGAAATAAAATATTTTAGTTTTTTAATATCCATAGTGGTAAAGATGGCGTCAGCACCAACAGGCTAACAGCTTCCCCATCATTCTAGTCTTGGTGCTAAACTCAAACAGCTCCTGACTAGCTTCATCAACCAGAGTGGTATAAATCCAGCTAAATGTTTCTCAGAATATTCCTTTAGCCTTTTCCGTCACATTCAGAGTCAAAAGAGACGTTAGTGGTCAAACAGTGATACTATCCATCCGTGCAGATAAGGCGTGGAGGATTTGAACATTTTCTCTGACATGATGTGCATTTTGGGAAGAAAATACCATTTATGAGAAAAGTGCACATAGATTCTAAAAGTTTTTCTGGACTGGAAGACATGAAGCCAACATTTTAGGTAATGTTGGAACAAGGAGGGTTTTCCAACAGTTCAGTACTCTTGGACATCAGGGATGTTGTTCTGTCAATTGAAAAAATAACATTATAAAAGATTATTTGTCCACAGTTTGTGAATGCTACATTAAAACCTTAAGATATAATGCTCCCTGGAACAGATTTAACTGGGCGACAGCAACAAACTGGTTTGCATATCAAAGCAGACGAGCCACGGCCCTGCAGTCAGGACTGAAGGTGTTCAGGATCTGGTCTCACAACACGACTCCCTCCACATTACAGAGCAGAACCTCGTTATGTGGGACCCGGCCCGTCTGCCGATGGAACTGTCCCTGTTTCTGACTCTTCCAGCAGTGGAGACCTTGTCCCAGGGTGATACTCTTGATGCTGGGCAGGTGGGCCAGCATGTTCGTAGGCAAAGACGCCACACCCGAGCCAGATAAATTCAGCTCCTGCAGGGAGTTGAGCCCGTTGAAGACTGCAGGACTTAGACTCTTGAGCTTAGGGTTGTTGGACAGATCCAGAACTTGCAGGGTCTGGAGACCTATAAAGCTGTCTGGTTCAACTTCCTGCAGCTCACTAAGGCCACTGAGAGATAAATAAGCTAAATCCTTCAGGTGGGTGAAGGCTCCCTCCCTGATCTTGGTGATGGGGTTGGCATCCAGATTGAGGTACCTCAGTGGAAGCCCCGCCATGCTGGGAACGTTCACCAGATGATTGGCAGACAGGTTGACGCTCTGAATGTGTAAAACTCTTCCGTGCAGGTTGGTGGAGAGCGACTCGAGCTTGTTGTGGGACAGATCCACGACGAGCGGCTCACCGTTCACTTTAGAAGCAAGCACCTCCATGTCAAACTCCTGGAAACGGTTGTGGCTGAGGTCGAGCTCGGCCAGAGGCAGCCCTGAGAAGCAGCGTGAAGACAGGCACTCCAGGTTGTTGTGGCTCAGGTCCAGACTCTCCAGGTAACGCAGCTTGGACAACGCATTGGGGCTCACCTGCAAAATGGGACGGCAGTGGAAGAAATTATGGAAAAACAGAAGTATCTAAATATCTGAGGTCTTCACAAGTCAATGAGCAACTTCAACTACTGACTGGCATCCAGAAACAGCAAGGCATGAAGAATTTATTCATGTTTTACTTTAAGGTTTACACAGAACTAGCAATATTATATATATATACTGTA
>JBBPBX010014176.1:20046-42945 GCA_038048925.1 Garcialebias charrua
AAGTTGTTTACTTGGTGGGGTAACTTCAGTGTGCTTGGGACTACTCTGACTGACGAAGCCCTCTGGAGTGAGGGTGAAACGTTTCTACTAAAAAAAAAACTGTCCAGATGAACTGATTGAGAATGAGCGGATATATAATATAATATTTTCTTATTTTTTCAGCTTTTCACTCTTCAGGGGTCTCCACAGCGAGTCATCATCCTCCGTCTCACTCTGTCCTCTGTCCTCACTCCAACTACCTCATGTCCTCTTTAATTTCATACATATTATCTTCCTCTGTGTCTTTTTCCTGGCAGCTGCATTTCTAACATCCTTCTACCAATATACCCACTGTCCCTCCTCTGGACATGTCCAAACCATCTCAGTCTGGCCTCCCTAACTTTATCTCCCAGTTGTTCAACATGTGCTGTACCTCTGATGATCTCATTCCTGATCTTATCCATCCTTGTCACTCCTAAGGAGAACCTCAGCATCTTCATTTCTGCCACTTCCAGTTCTTTCTCCTGTCTTTTTGTCCATGTCTCTGTCTCCAGACCATACAACATAGCTGGTCTCACCACTGTCTTGTAAACTTTTCCTTTGACCTTTGCTGACACCTTTTTTGTTGTAAATCGCTCCTGAAACTTTTCTCCATCCACTCCATCCTGCCTGAACTCTCTGTTTCCCTTCTTTACCACACTCCCCATTTTCCTGGACAGTGGACCCCGAGTACTTGAAGTCCTGCACCTTTGTGACCTCTGCTCCTTGTAGCCTCACTGTTCCATCTACCTCCTCCTCATTCCTCCAACATGAACTCTGTCTTACTATGGCGGACTTTCATTCCTCTTCTTTCAAGTGCATACCTCCGTTCCACCTGTTCCCTGTTGTCACCACATATCACAATGTCATCTGCAAACATCATAGTCCATGGGGATTCCTGCCTGACCTCATCTGTTAGTCGGTCCATCACCAGAGCAAACAAGAAGGGGCTCAGAGCTGATCCTTGATGCAATCCCACCTCCACCTTGAAGCTATCTGTCACTCCTACAGCACATCTCACCACTGTCCTGCTGTCTTCATACATGTCCTGTACCAGTCTAACATACTTCTCTGCCACTCCAGATTTCCTCATGCAATACCACACCTCCTCCCTCGGCACCTTGTCACATGCTTTTTCTAAATCTCCATAGACATAATGGAGTTCTTTCTGACCCTCTCTGTACTTCTCTATCAACATCCTCAAAGTAAAGATGGTGTCTGTGGAGCTCTTTCTTGGCATGAAACCATATCAGCCATTTTCTTTGCCCACTTGATATTGATGATGCTGATGTTCATGGTCACAAAAAAACGAATGCCTATTTTAACTCCGGTGGGGTACACACTAGACAGGTTACCAGTCCACCACAGGGCCACATAGAGGCAAACCACCATCCAAACACACACTCACACCCAGGGACAATTTACAGCAACCTTCTAACCTAACTTACATGTTTTGGGACAGTGAGAGGGAACCAGTGTTCAAAGAAAACCATCAGAATCACAGGGAGAACCTGCAAACTCTACCAGAAAGACTCCAGCTGGGAGTTCAATCCAGTTCCAGTCCTGTTTCAGTGAAGTCAATTCACCAGACTTTTCTTGTTTAACATCTTTTTTTAAAGGGGTTTAAATGTAACCTTCATATGTATTTAATAAAAGTTTTATGGTTTAAAAAAAAATACACATTTTGTCTGGTTGTCATGGCGATGGTCCAGCTCTCATCACATGGTGTGAGAGCTGGCCCAAGTCTGTGAACAGCTGTGAACAGATCAAGGAAGACATTCACATCCAAAGATGACACGTTTGATCTAAAACGGGTTCAAATCTTTCCACAAATACATCAAGTGAGTGCCATCTTTTATTCAGCACGTTCAGTAAAAATCTGAAACTTGGCATAAAAAACAGGCTTCAGCTTTATGAAATGATCTTGGTTCATCCTCAATATTTTATTGGTTCATCTTTAAAACACTGAAAGCATGGATTTCTCTACATTTCATTCCTTTAAATTTTGATAACGTTTTTACAAAGTAACATTTCTACAATATAAAAAAATAGATTACAGTAAAAAGTAATATTAATTTTTAAAAAAATTGGCTTAAAGCAAATTTCACATAAGGACTGATATCATCTTGTGTCTTTATGTCAAGTTAAGGAAACCTGTGAGTTATAGGAAACCGTCAAAGTGTCTTGGTTTTCTGGAAAAATAATGAGAGTCTGAAGCAAAAAGATCATAAAAACAGACAAAAAAAGAAATCAAAGACACAAAGCAGGAGAGAACAAACAAAGCTAAAAAATCCTTAAGTAAAAATAGAAAGGTCTTAATGTGTTAGAGCTCTTTGTTTTTCACACAGACTGATACTATTTATTCAGGTGAGTTGCTTTGATTTTTTTTTTTTTTTAGTATTTCATTTAGTTTTAATGTGTGTGTGTTTGAGTAAAACTGTCTTACAGTCTGTGTAAAAGCTTTAAAATCAGACTAGACGACAGCTTTAATAGCCCCAAGATCCTCAGATAAACACACACACGTGTACACACACACAGACACTACTCAGAAAATTATAATCTTCCATACACTAAATTATACGCTGGCAGTTAAAACTCAGGTCATGTGTAGAGGAGCAGCTGTGAGTGTGTGAAATTCTGCAAGTTCTCATGCATGATTGGGGTGTGTGTAGAAATGACTGAAACATGTGTGTGTTTCAAATGACATGCAGCATCAGAAGTCTGTCACAGTCTGTCTTCATCCTGCACCTCATCTTCCTCTTGCTTTCATCCACTCTGTTGTGACAGCCACCGTCTTTACAGCAGCACATAAAAAATAACTTTGGAGAAATAAGCTCAAAGATTTTCAATAACTCACACACGTACACACAACCAATGGAGAAACTCAAACACACAACAATGTTATCTTTTCCACACACAGATTATTAACATGATCAATCCAGCATATATCCAGCTTCTGGAACTCTATGGACTGGAATCAAGTCTTCTTCAATTTGTCAACTTGAAGTCTGTTTCAGCTCGGAGGCACATTTTCTCCTTTAACTCTGCTGTAACTCTATCCTTCTTACATTGATTTAAAAATGTGTTCTGTAACATTTTATTGTTTGAGCTTCAGCAATCGCCTCTGTCCATTTTCATTTCCTTCAGTAAATAGGACAATTCAAACGATAAAGCAATGTTTCAGATCTTTTAAAATGGGGTACTGTGGAGCGGCTATGAACAGTTAACATCTTACTTGCTGTATTTAGCTCTTTGAATGGTCTCAGCTTGAAGAAATTGAGTTTAATTCTGATGAGGTAATGTATAATCTGATAGAAGCCAAGACAAAAAGTGAATTTCAGATTATTATTATTTTTTTTACTAATCTTGTTTTAGTTTCAGTTTTTTCCTTTTTAAGTGGGTCAATCAACCTATTTCCTTTTCACTCCTTTATACTTATGTATTAAGCACATATATTCTGTATTTCTAATTATTTTAAATTTATTGTCAGTTGTTTCTCTAAGTTCTCTTGACTCCAGCTCATTGAATACCTGCTCCTTATCTGTGAATTAACCCAGCTGCACTCACTCGATAATCACCCCCTCAAAAATATAAATACGGTAATGCAATATAAAATAAATAATAGTTACAGTATTGGTTTCTCCACATGGTTGCCAGCTCATACTGTTTTCCTGTAGTCAGCTTCTGATCATCTTTTGTTCGTCTGTTTGATTTGACTTGCCAAACTTAAAATGTGCTGTTTTTGTCACGATCAGCATAGTGTTGAATCCAGATGCAGACAGCACTTCAGGGAAACTCGAGGATAAAATAAATGACTCGTTTATTAAACTTCAGAATACAAAATCAAAAAGCGTACACGGCAGCGTACACTTCCAAAACCAAGGACAGGGGGAGCAGCAGAGGAAGCTGAACATGACAGCTGGGAAACACAATCCACGGACGAGGAACAAACAAAATAAGACATTATTTAAAGGGACACTAACGAGACAATATGATGAACACCTGGGGTGATTAGGATTGGGGACAGATGAAGGTAACAGACTGAGGAAAGGTACTGAGGCTGACAGAGGGAGAAATGAGAAATGACACAGGAAGACAGGAGCAATTAAAACACAAGTACTGTAATAGAAACAAATATGACAGTTTTATTACGATTGCTCACTCCACAGAGTTTAGTTGACAGCTTATGGTTGATCTTATGATATTTCTGTCTGTTACGAGGCACATACCACAGTGTGGTTAGCCTTTGCTGGTGACTTCTTGAAATGTGAAAATGAAATGGATGAACACATTATATATAATGTGCAACAGTCTAGCTTCAAGGGCCTGGCATACTCCATCTAAAGCCGAGCAGTCAACTTGTGGTCGCGTGGTTGCAGGACATTTGGTTTTTGCACACACCTTTCATCGTCCACAAGACACACGTCACAAACCCCTCCCACCACAGTATACGTCACCGCAGGGTTTCTTCCCATCAGAGTCTCCACTCTGTCCCTGAATCCACCATTTGATCATAAATCTATCACGAAGAAAGCACCACACTTTTCAGCAGACAGACTCCTCCATACATAATGTCTGCACAATCTCCACTATAACCATCACTGCTCCTAACAAACGCAACAAGTTTTAAATACATGCCGACCTCTGCTAAAACACACACTCTGCCTATAATACTGTATTGTAAATAGTCTGCCATTCTCAGTATTTCAATACATATTGAATATTATTATTGATATTGTTTATCTTATTTCTTTATATATTGTTTTTAACATTTAGGAACTTTTTGTGTGAATTCTTTTACCTGTTGCTGCTGTTACACTTAATTTCCCATCCGTGGGATAATAAAGACTGTTTCTATTCTATTCTAATCTATTCTATTCTATTCTATCCTATTTTATCCACAAGTTTTTGGCCATTTGACTAATTTAATGTGTTTGAAGAGTCGTACAGATGAATGTCCGAGAGCTTTTCCACGTTGATGAACATGCCCACAAACTAAGTTCTGCCACACAATACTTGGCACATATTCCTTTGAGAAAAGTTCAGCTTGTGCCTTGTGTTTAGGAGTGGGCAAAACTACTCTGAGAACAAAATGACACAATTTTAGTCACACAACTACGTTGATGAGAGAGCCAATTTAGCGGCTTCACATGGAGTGTGCATGGCCCCTAAGGGTGTTCTTGTGCTGTGAGTTCCTGCTTCCATCTGGTCATGTAATCAACCAGAAGACAGGCACATCTGTAGCAGTTACATACCAAATGAAGCTTCAAACCTTATTTGACCAGATGAATCAAGCATTGACACAGTGCTTCTGAAGCACTGAGATTTGTTTGTTTGTTTGTTTGTTTGTTTGTTTGTTTGTTCGATCGATCGACCGGTCAGTTATTTGGTCAGTTGTTTGTTTGTTTGTTTGTTTGTTTGTTCGTTTATTGATTTGGTTTGGTTTGGTTTGGTTTGGTTGGTTGGTTGGTTGGTTGGTTGGATGGTTGGTTGGTTCATTCATTTGTTCGTTCTTTAGTTTGGTTTGGTCTGGTTGGTTGGTTGGTTGATTGGTTGGTTGGTTGGTTGGTTGGTTGGTTCATTCATTCGTTCGTTCTTTAGTTTGGTTTGGTCTGTTTGGTTGTTTGGTTGGTTGGTTCATTCATTCGTTCGTTCTTTAGTTTGGTTTGGTCTGGTTGGTTGGTTGGTTGGTTCGTTCATTCGTTTGTTCATTCATTCGTTCGTTTGTTTGTTTGGTTTGGTTTGGTTCAAGTTGGTTGGTTGGTTGGTTGGTTGGTTGGTTGGTTCATTCGTTCGTTCGTTCATTCGTTTGTTCATTCGTTGGTTCGTTTGTTGGTTCGTTTGTTTGGTTTGGTTCAAGTTGGTTGGTTGGTTGGTTGGTTGGTTGGTTTATTCGTTTGTTCATTTGTTCGTTCATTCGTTGGTTCGTTTGTTTGGTTTGGTTCGGGTTGGTTGGTTGGTTGGTTGGTTGGTTGGTTCATTCATTCATTAATTAATTCATTCATTTGTTCATTCATTTGGTCGTTGGGTTGTTTGTTTGGTTTGGTTTAGTTTTGGTAGTTCGGTTGGTTGGTTGGTTGGTTGGTTGGTTGGTTGTTGGTTGGTTGGTTCATTAATTAATTAATTAATTCATTCATTTGTTCATTCATTTGGTTGTTGGGTTGTTTGTTTGGTTTGGTTTGGTTTTGGTTGTTCGGTTGGTTGGTTGGTTGGTTGGTTGGTTAGTTGGTTGGTTGGTTCATTAATTAATTAATTAATTAATTCATTTGTTCATTCATTTGGTCGTTGGGTTGTTTGTTTGGTTTGGTTTTGGTTGTTCAGTTGGTTGGTTGGTTGGTTGGTTGGTTGGGTGGGTGGGTGGTTGGTTGGTTGGTTGGTTGGGTGGTTGGTTGGTTGGTTGGTTGGTTGGTTGGTTGCAAAGCTGGGCGCCAGACCGCTAGGGAGCGCTAAAGCGCTAATCCGCTTACAGTGGACCTAAACTTTTTGTCAGCGTTTTTGTGGATTGACTAACTTTTATAATTCATAAGCGGATTTGTGCTATTTTTATTTAAAATGCAGTACCGCTAATAACTAATTATCTATCAGTAAAAACCAATACACTTATTTACAAGCTCTTATGCTGCTTGTTTTACCTTTTTCCCCACCATAAAGAGCAGAGGAGGAAGGGTTGGAGGGGGGAGGGGGGCAGAGCGGAGAACAGACTCGGATCTACCATGTAGGTAAATGATGCCGTTGCCTGGGGATCCCATCAGCATGGGGCCCCGGCCCCGCCGCGCCCCGGCCAGTCACCTACATTCCTAACATTGATCCTGCTTGTTAATGTACATTTAACATAAAAATAATTATAGTTACGATGAAAACGATCATTAAATACGCAATAAAAAAAACGGTCGATTTCTTTATCCCCCTACTAAAAATGGACTATTCCATCTTGACATCTTCCGGGTCAGAGTTGAACTCAGGGGCTTCTGTGGCTAGCTGGCTGCGCTCGGTGTCTTCATAAATCCGTAGAGAACCCCGCTGTTTCAAGCCAAATTAACGTGGCCGGATGATTTTATTGAGGGTTTTGTGTCGACCACGCGACGGTGAGTCGTTATTTTTATGTATTTTAGTTACTTTTCATTAAATCTGTTGACTACCTATAGACGCTAACAACTCTGTCCAGCTGGTTGTGCTGGGTTACTAATGGATAAATCCGTAGAGAACCCCGCTGTTTCAAGCCAAATTAACGTGGCCGGATGATTTTATTGTGTGTTTTGTGTCGACCATTCGACGGTGACTCATTAGTTTTATGTATTTGGGTTACTTTTATGTATAAATGCGGTGGCGACACACCCGTGTATTTGAGATTTAAAAGTGGTTTAGGGATTAAAAGTTCATTCTATTTTTTGTTAATTTCGTGGCCGAATAGAATATATGTACGTAAAGTATTAAATAAATCCTTTGATTTTTGTAATTTCATCCTTTTAGGATCATTTTTGTTACTTTTCAGTTGGCAGTGTAGTGCAAATTTTGCATAACGCTGCCGGCTATATATAAATATATATATATATATATATATATATATATATATATATATATATATATATATATATATATATATATATATATATATATATATATATATATATATATATATATATATATATATATATATATATATATATATATATATAATATATAAATATATAAATAGCGGATTAGATTAGCTTCCCCTAATTTTCATAAGACATTTGTGCTTTTGAAATTGTGGACCTAAAAAAATTAATAAGCGTTTTAGAAATTGTGGAACTAATTTTTTAATTAGCGGTGCCCAGCTTTGGTTGGTTGGTTGGTTGGTTGGTTGGTTTGTGGACATATCAAAAAAGGCGTTCAATACAGCATCATCTGGACTTTATCCAGTTGATGCTGTTTTGAACGCCTTTTTTGATTTTATCATGACCTGGAGGACTGAGAATATTCACCAGCATTTTGTGGACATATGTGCCATGTTTTTTTCTGCCTTGTTAACAATTTACTGCATTTATTGTTAAAGTTTTTTTAGTTAACTCCTCATCTGACTGCAATTTGTGTCCTCTCAGTACTTCAACTCAGTATAACAAAAATTTCAATTTTCCTAAACGTGGTTGTTTCTGGAAAGATTTTACAATATCCGTGCAGGAGGTGTCCCTAACTGAATCAGAAGAGCTCCAGCTTGCTGTTGGTGCTGCTATTTGTACTTGCACATAACTGTAAAGTTCAACAGAAATATTTATATACTTTAAAGTGTGGGTGACATCATCTTTTAACTTTGCATATAGTGACACAACATAAATATCTTGTATCATTCAACTATGTTCGTTTTAGCAAACAAAATTATATATTAATGAAAATTCCTTTCAAAGTGAGTTTAAAATAAAAAAAACGTGTTTCTTCACGGGACATCCGACTACACGCGAATGCAACATCTGTGACGTAGGAGAAGGAACGTCTTTAGAACGCCCCTATAATATATTCATGGCAGACAATAAATAAAACGACTAATTTAGCAATATTAGTGAAGATTTGAGTGATTTGTCTTCAGTTTGGGAAGCAGGAAGTTAGATGAACAAGAAACAGCAGGTTCTAATTTAGGTCTGCACCCGTATTTATTTGAGTCTTACCTTTTCAGGAAGCGAGGGATCTCCGAGGGGGGGCAGCTTTATTTATTCCATACTTGACCAAGTATTTCATCTTTTGGGAAAGTGAAAAGGCTCACTTGTTCACTGATGATATTAGAACACCCAAATGCGACACAACGTAACGGCATTTTTCAAGTTATACAAAAAAAAAGGCGATCTGGCAGAGAATGAGTATGCGTTATCATGGCAGACGCAGACTGAGGAATCTTCTTCCTACGTCACAGATGTTGCATTCACGTGTAGTCGGATGTCCCGTGAAGAAACGCGGTTTTTAATGTTAAACTCACTTTGAAAGGAATTTTCATTAATATATCATTTTGCTAGGGCCGAGATGGTGTAGAGGCAGGGCAGCCGGCTCAGGAGCAGAAGGTCTCGGGTTCGATCCCCGGTCACGGCATACCTCGTTGTGTCCCTAGGCAAGACACTTAACCCTAAGTTGCTCCCGGTAGGACAGGCAGCGCCTTGCAAGGCAGTCTACCGCTACCGGTGTATGAATGTGTGTATGAATGGGTGGATGGTTGGTACTGTGAAGCGCTTTGGGGCCCCTCAAAGGGGGGGCTGGAAAGCGCTATATAAGTAAGCTCCATTTACCATTTTACCATAGATGAATGATACAAGATATTTATGTTGTGTCACTACAGTATATGCAAAGTTAAAAGATGATGTCACCCACACTTTAAAATAATAATAATAATAATAATTAATTCAATTTATAACGCACTTTTCATTACTGAAAATCTCAAAGTGCTACACATATATTGAATGCTACACACATTCATAAACCGGTGGCGGCAGACTACCATGCAAGGTGCTTTCCAGTCCTACCGGGAGCAACTCAGGGTTAAGTGTCTTGCCCAAGGACACAACGACACATGGTGCGGGTCCCGGGAGTCGAACCGCCAACTTTCCGATCGGGAGACGACTGCCATTACCACTACACCACGGCCGCCCCATCATTGTAATTTGATGTGATTTCACATTTAAACTATNTATCACTGTCATGAATCAGCTAACAACCAGCAGCTTCAGGCAGCTACTGGAGAGACTCGCGTTACATTTTCTCACTTGGAAACAGAACAGACTTACCCTGCTGTTGAGCTCCCTTCATCCTCAGCGATGACGCCGACATGTTTACGTTTCAGGTGCTGTATCATCACCGTGGTGCTACCGTGCCATGTCAAGTCAATTTTGCAAAGCTTGCACGTTACGCATTTTTTAACTTTGTTAAGCGTGAAGTGCTCCCACACTTTTGACAACTTGGGTCGGACAGCTTTTACTGCGTCGGCCATTTGAAACTTCCGCGGAACACACCCCTCCTCTCTGCCTCTGCTCTGTTGCTTCTGCTCGCTCCGCCCGCTCAAGGCGCGCTGCAGTTTTTTTTTTTTTCAACTTTATTCAGCCAGCTAGCGTTGACACTGTTTTGCAGCTGAACAAAACAGCTCCGCGACGTGCAGAAAGACACATAATCGCGCGACACAACGAATCGATGATGAAATTCGTTGCCAACACTTTTAATAATCGATTTTTATCGATTTTATCGATTCGTTGTTGCAGCCCTAATCTAAAACTAAAAACTTTTCATGGTTCCAGCACAACAAACAACGACAGAGGAGGAAACAGCCTCAGTGTGTTGGTTAAAGACAATCAATCCAAGAATCTTATTTAAAACCCATTCATTACAAAATAAAAAGTCACACTTTAAAAAACGGACGACAGGTAAGAGTGTAAAGTATTCCCACATGTTACATCACTTATGTGTCAGTTTATAAATGCATCGTAACATTCCTGATCTCTTTTAGCTGCAGTTAACGTCCGGGAGTAAAGAAAATAAAGTGAAACTTGTGGTGAGGGAAGTTGAAACATGATGATGCAGGTTCAGAGGATCAGATTCATCCAGGTGAGTTAAAGGGTAAAGGTCACGCGCGGCGGCCGTCGGGGAAATGTTCTGTATTATCTGTGCAATAGTCGTTTCACGAGGCGCTCAGAGGAACGGCTACAGACAGAAGAACAGTCACAGGACGAACAGGAAGAACTACGAGCAACAAACACCGACTTTGTGCAGAGTCACGATGACTCACTAACGTGGATTTAATTTACAACCTGGCAGTTAGTGGGATTAATATTTCATCTCTACCTTTGATTGTGATTTCCTTAATCTTCTTGGTTTTATCATCGATCCACTTCTCTCTGCGGAGCTTCTCCGTGGCGCTCATCAGGTCCTTTAACTTTTTGATTTCCTGCAGAGAAATGGACGAGACAGCAGAGACTATCTGTGACTTTCATTACCCAAACTGTTAAAACGTTTACTTTATAAACAGCAGGCGCGGAGACGAGCTGAAACTAAAACAAACTAATAAAGGTAAGTTTTAATGTAAATGATGGATTTTTAAAAAGTTGCTCACATGCAGACCAAACTGTCCAGGAGAAGTGTTGTGGGACAGACGAATGGAAATGAGAAATAAAAGGAAGAATGAAAGATGAGCGAGTCAACGCGAGTCAGAGGAGAAAGTCAAGTTACCTCACACAAGGGACCGAGAATTTGCCACACCTAAAAGGTGAGAAAACACAGATATAAAGAGGAGGAAAGAAGAAAAAATGTTAAACTAAAGCAGGTTCAAGTGAGAGAAGAAGCGAAGCAAACAGGAGGCCTACAGAGAAACCTGCAGAGTCTCACCATGTCATGCTGCTGCTGCATCTGTGAGATCTTCTTGGTGTACTTGTGGTCCACCTGCTTCAGCTCGCCCACCACACCTTCACAGCGCTCACTCAGAGACTTTTTGTCGTTGATGAGCTGCAGAGACGAAACACGTCTTACGCAAAAATAAATAAAAAGGTGTTTCCAAAACAGCTGCTCGTTTCTCACCTGGTCGATAAAAGTCAGGTGTCTCTGGATGGTGGCTTCGTATTGCTCCTTCTGCAGCTGGAAGTTTCTGCTCAGCTCCTTCTCCGTCTCCTTCACGTGCCTCGCCGTCAGCTCCCTCTGCTGAGTCTGCAGAAACACGGAGCAGCCGAGGCTGTGAGCTCGACGTTGACAGCAGCGAACGCACCGAGGGCTCGAGCTGCTCGCTCACCAGAGCTGCCTGCAGCATGCTGACGGTGCATTTCTTCTCCTCCAGCTCCAGTTTGATCCTCATCATGGAACCAGTGACTTCGGCTGCGGTGGCAGACGCCTGCTCCACTCCCAGCTCCTCCTCAGACAGCACAGCCTGAAAACACCAACCATCAGCTGTAAATACGAGGCCTTCCCGTCGTTTGAACCAGAAACGGACACCACAGAGCCCCACTAGTGATGGAAAACTTTCTGGGGTAAAGCGTGTAAAACTATAACTAATCCTTTGTTCATTTTACAGAAAAGAGCTGTACAAATTATTATGAAAAAAAAACTATAGATATCCGTAGACTACTTTATTTTATCAACTGAAAATTCTGAAGTTCTATGATTTGGTTAATTATAATATTTTGTTGTTTATGTATAAGGCACATAAAGGCATGTTGCCTGTCAATATTCAAACAAATTTTGTTAAAAGAGAGAGTGTATATTTTCTTAAAGGACAACACCCACCATGTTTTGAAATTGCATCGCCATTAATATGTAGTAGTGACTTAAATAATAAAGCAGGAGCGTTTTATTGATATTGTAGAGAAATAACGCTAAATGTGTTATTTCATGACTAATAGGAGATTTTAACGCAGCAGCTCGGGCAAACTCTGCCCCTCTCCATATATGGGCATTGACGTCACTGAAGGCTCCACCTTGAATGCATGCATCAACGTAGCTTACTTATTATTTCTGACCAGAGTACAGGTAGTTACGAATACAACTAAGAAAATGCCGAACCGATGCGTTTCCCAGTTCTGCAGCAATACCTCGAAGGATGGTGTTAGTGTTCATTATTTCCCCAAAATAAAAAGTATTCAGAATGCTGGATAAAGTTTGTTCAAGTCAAACGAGCTGACTTCATTGCTCCATGGAGTAGCAGACAGTGTTTTGTGTTCAAAACACTTTAAACCGGAAGACGAGTCAGCAATGATGCAGGCATTTGGATTTAAGGGGAAAAGTTGTACGAGACTGAAGGAAGAGCTGTGCCAACTATCCATGAATGAATTTGTTGGAGCGAACCAAACTCGTGTGTGGCCGCGCGAGGCTCCGCAAAGCCCCCGGCGGGCTGCGGCCGCAGGACCAGCGCTCCCTGCCCTCCCCATTCTCCAGAACCTTCCAACAAGATACAACACCGCTGCGGACGAAGCTGTGCGAAGCCGCCGGCTCGCCCCCCTCTTTCTCTCCACCCGACCTGTCAACATACTGAACTGATTGACAGGTCAGGGGAAGAGAACAAAAAGGCGAGCGGGCAGCTCCACACAGCCCCAGCCGCAGCGATGTTATATCTTATTAAAAAGTTCTAAAAAATAAAAAAAACATGGAGCGCTGGTCCCGCAGCCCACCAGGAAACCCTGCGCAGCCACGTTGAACACGAGTGTAATTCGCTCGCGACAAACTCATCCATCTCCTCATTTCAGTCATGGAGACAGCGAGGAGGAAGCGATCACTTGACTTTTGGCAAAAAAACTAAAGAAAAGCCACTGGAAGTTTCACTGAAATCAGCATCACTCTCTCATAAGCCTCCATCACAAACTCACTCCTGCCTTCTGACTGGATCCTTTTTTCACGTCATTCTGGACTTCTGCAATCATCGGCGGGGTTTCCGGATTCTTCCAGGACTCCGTTATTTTTTTTATTTTTTATTTTACACTCGCCTGGCCCAAATGCAAAAATGAAAATAGTCATCATATTCTACTACAGTAATTGTCCAATATGGTGAATTGTTACTGTCACGGTGGGTGTTGTCCTTTAAAGGAATTGAGATGTTTGTGAAGCCTTATTTTAGTACCGGTACTAGTTTAAAGGAACAATCCACAATAATTCAGGGAATAGGATTGTGGAATGGTTTGGAAGATAACGTTAAAAATTCCAGATCACTGTATACATTTAAGAGACTGATAAAGACGAGTTTCTTGGAAGAATATGGAAATCGTTAATATATATCTACTTAATTTGTTGTCTGGTTTGATTACGATGTTTGAGTTTTTATGTTTTTAATTTAGCTTGATTGTTATTGTCTTTGTGAATTACATTTTTTATATATAATTTGATTTACATTAGAATTAAGTAAAAAGGGGCAGTTTTCACAAGACTAGTTCTTCTTCTGCCACCTTTCATTTCATTTTACTTACATTTTTGTATTGTATGGGGTATATATATATATATATATATATATATATATATATATATTAGGCATGTAACGAGATCTCGTTGTACGAGATCTCGCGATATTAAACTCCCGCGATATCTCTCGTTGAGAGGTAACGTTGTCTCGCGAGATGCTAATGCTAGCGCTAGCAGAGCCCCTAGCAAGTCAGCGTCACGGACAGCATGGCTTCGCCGGATGAAGTTGCTATAGAAGACGCCCCAACTACTGATGGAGGGTCCCGGTGCCGCAGACGAGACGCCTCTACATTGATGGAGGGTCCCGACGCTGCCCCGAATGTAAAGACACGCGTGTAAACACCGGTGTGACCGGTGTTGCCAGATAGAGTCCCACCCGCCCAAAGCACTCTCTATCCGCAAAAGTCAGAAGGAAAATCGCGGTGAACCACCCAATCTGGCAACACACGATTCAGTGCAGTGATGCGGAAATATAACGCGCGCATGAAGTCAATGGCTGTACGTCGTGTGTTTACAAACTACGGTAAATATGTCGGGCAAAAAAAGAAAGTGGTTGGACATGGATTCACTTGTGTCACGGAACGGGATGGGAGTCAGCGTCCTATCTGCATGATATGCAACACGAAGTTGAGCAACTAGTCTGGCGCCGGCAAAACTGAAGGAACACTTCATGAAGATGCACAGACGGAGAATACAAGAACACAACGCCTGCTGAATTCAAGGTGAACGAGCCAGATATGATGTTGTTTCTATGCTAATTTTAGCTTTTTAAGCTAATTCCACATTTAATGCTCTTATTAAAAAAAATGTCATCCTAATTCAGCAAAAATGTGCTCTCTCAACTTCATTCTGGTGATGCTTCTTTCTGCTATTTTAGCTACTTTTCAGCTGAATCTTTTTTCTAATTTTAGATTTTCTTCAGATAATTTCCACATTTTTGTGCTCATTTCTGCTTCTTTCAGCCTAATTGGGCAAATATATTCTTTTTGCTTTCTTTTGCTAATTTAAAAGCTTATTCTACCTTTTCAGCAACATGTTTTAGTACTCTTTTTCTGGTTTAAGGTCAATTAAAAATTTTGTGGTAATTTCTGACACTTTCAACCTAATAATTACCTTTTTTTGTTCATTTCAAGGTGCAACGAGCCAGATATGATGAAAGGGCCACTCTGCCTGCTCTTGGATTTGTACCTGTTAGCAAACCGATCCTCGCAGCATCGTACGAAGTTGCTTATTTGATCGCAAAGCAGGGTAAGCCACACTCCATCGGTGAATCTCTCATAAAACCAGCTGCATTAAAGATGGCAAATCTGCTACTAGGAACCATATGAAACTTGAGGGTTCGGTAGCTCAAAAAAGGTTAAGAACCACTGTTCTAAGGTCTAAGGAGATTCAATCAGTAAAATGAAGACATCAGTTGGGTTTGTAATACATGTTAAAACAGAATAAAAGCCTTTTTGCGGCATAAAACCGATCTTTGAAGTTTTCTTGAACTAATGTTAAAATCTCGTCTCGTTCTCGCAAGATCTGTGATTTTCTCGTCTCGTCTCGTCTCGTGAGTTTTGTGTATCGTTACACCCCTAATATATATATATATATATATCTGTACGTTTAGTTTTTTTTAATTGTCATGTTTTTAAATGAAATGAATAAATTTTCCAAAAAAAACCCCTGGTGTTTAGTTGGTCTGAAGTTGAAGAACCTGAGCTTCACGACAACACAAAGCGCCGGTGCGGACCTCTCGGTGCGACCCTGAGGTGACAGATCGAGGCCTTTCCTGCTCAGATTTCTCCATCTCGTCCAGGAAGCTCATGATGCTCTGCAGCTTGGCCTCTGAGAGCAGAGCGCCCCCGTCTGGCAGCGCAGGGTGCTGGCTCAGCTGGCCGTGACGCTCCAGGTTGTCAGCCGTCAGTGAGTTCGAGTCTCCATCCTTTCAAGAGACGCAGTTTAAGGTTGGATCAGTGATCTCTTATAGTTTCACTGTGAAAAATGTCCTGAAGATTTGAACTCTGACCTGATCTATCCAGGCGTACTTCTCCTTGTGATAGACCCTCAGCTCCGGCAGTCTCTCCGGCTCTTCTTCCAGCAGCTTCAGGGTGTCCAGCAGCTCAGTAAGGGTGGTTTTAGACTGAGGCCTGCTGGACTGGACTCCCTGACCCTGGTCCTCCACACTCACAGACCTCTGCAGGACCTGCTGCAGAGCAGAAACAAAGCCTGAGACAAGAACTGCAGAAAGGAGTCTCAGTTAAATGTTCAGTTTCTTACCTGGGATCCTCTGCGGTTTGACGAAGGTGGAGAAACTGCTCTGAAGCTGAGATCACCTCCATCAGCCACAACGCTCAAATTAGAGTCTGTGGAAACAAACACTTTGTCAGAAATATTAGTTAAACGAAACACATGCCTGACATGCAGAGTTTAGATCCATGTGACATGCTGGACCTGTGTTGTTCGTCTTGGTGTCTGCAGGTGTCTTCAGGCTGTTGCTGCTCAGTTTCTTCCGTCCAGCAGCACCTGACTGCCTGAGGTTCTCCAGCTCCACCTGCTCCTCTGCACCTCTCTGGTGCTGCAGCTCCTGAAACAAACCACCAGAGGGAGACACACAAAGATCAAAACGCTCTTTCCTTGGAACAATTTTCACCTGAAACCCAAAAGGCCTAAAGAGTTTAGCACACAACACTCACATCAGAAGAGTTCTGTTGGGGGGCAGAGAGGCGAGATTTCTCTTTATGGATCGGTTTCATGTCACTTTTCTGTTGACTCTCACCCTCTGCTGTGTCCTCCTGCCCCAAAGGAAACAAAGTGAGGGTTTTATAAATATTACAAATCCAACCAAAGAGTCAGGATCAAGCGTGGACAGATGAAAAGTAAAGAGTTACCTGAGAACACCGAGGGCCTTTAGGACTGGACGATGCTGGAGAAACAGCTCTGAAGCTCAGCTCACACAACTCAGCCGTAACGTTCACGTTGGAGTCTGAGGAAACACGATAACCAATCAATAATCAACAATGTTACAATCTGACACGTCTTCTTCAGATCTGATGCTTCTTCTTATCAACCATGAGAAGATATTTTAATGAATGACTCGTTTCTGAACAATCAGGGGTGTCTGCAGAATGACATCATGTTAACCTGAGTTTTTGGTTTTGGGGTGAGTTGGTGACATCAGACTGTTGTTGCTCGGGGGGGACAGGCTTTTGATGGGGAGGGACACCTTGGGCTGCTTCTTCTGTCCCACCGCACCCGTTTCCCATGAGTTTTCCACCTCGTGCTGCACCTCTGCAGCTCGCTGCGCCCTTTTCAGGTGCAGCTCCTAAACGCACCACCAGAGGGAAACAAAAGAGTCAGAAGCTACAGAGTCCAACCAGGTTGAGTCAGGACTTCTTCAGCTGAAGGACCCGACTCAACCTGGTTAGATTCATCTGCTGGATTATTGAGCAGCTTCAGGACGCTCTACAGAAAACTGATGAACTGTTGAGAAGGTGCAATCAGTTGATAATTGTTGCTTTATTTGACAGCAATTGTAGATTACATGTACAGGGAGTCCCCGACCTACGGCAACTCGGACTTAAGAATGGACTTACGAACAGTTTTGTTGTACGTTTAATACAGCACTAGTATGTGTTTTTAGATGAAAGTGTGTTAGCTAACTGTTTGTAAACAAAGTTCTGTGCATGTTTATGAACCAGTATGTACGTTTTTGTTGAAAACGGGTGTTTGGCGCAGCGCTAGCATACATTTCCCGACTTACGAACGAAAATCCGGACTTACGAACGCACGTGCTATGGGTTCCGACTTACGTCATTTTCGACCTACGAACGGTCCTTAGGTCCGGAACTCGTTCGTAAGTCGGGGACTCCCTGTATATCATCAAACAAGAAACTACAAGTTAATATGTGGTCTATATACAGTATGAAGTCCTAAAACCTGCTGCAGTCATTTAATTAAAATACGATCTCTTACACTTGAGACATCGATCAACAAAACAAACTAGTAGAGTCAAAGTTTGTACGTGGATGGCAGCGAGACGGGCGAGTCGAGCCTTCTCCTCACGGATCTGTTTCCTGTCTCCAGCCTTCCTCTGCTGCTGCTCCAGCTGACCGTCCTCTTTGCTCTCCTCCAACTCCTGCAGAGGAAAAGTTAGAGTCCGTGCAACAGAGACAAACTTCTCTACGGCCAGAGAGGGAAAGCAAACGATTAGTACCTTTCTTTTCTCAGCGAGGATGTGTCTGAGCGCTGCCTGGCTGCGGTGCTTCTGCTCGGCGTGCCGTCTGTACCAGCGCTGAATGGTGACTGCAGACTGGTTCACCTGCTGGATGAACCTGGATGAGAGAACCGCCGTGAGTCTCGCAGCAGACCACTAATGGAGTTAATATGCTAACTTAGGTTCGGGAGCAGGGCCACGCCCAAACTACGCCTCCAATTATCCCACGCAACCTACTTATACCTCGCTCACCCATTCATCTCATGTCAGTTCGTTATGTTTTCGTCAACCCCAATCCCCCCCTCTCCCTCGTTCTATTTTCATTCTTCGTTCATAACCACGCTTTGCTTTCTCTCGCTCAGGTCCGTCCGGGGGGGTTCATCGTCGAGCTCGGGAAAAGAAAACAAGAGAATCGTTTCCCGAAGACCAAACCCCACGCAAGAGTCTTCACATCCTAAAGCCTGGTTTATACTTCTTGTCTCAGACGAGTTTTCTTCAAAACTATCCACGTCAAAGAAAAAAAAAAACAGCTTCTGGAAAGCCGTTTTCGCACTGCACAGCCTGAATGAATGAAAGTCAGCTCGCGCTGAAAGGAGGAAATGCTCTGATGGGTGCTGCTTTGTCTTATTTACGTTCTGAAATAAGCTGATTTTAGTTGCTATCAAAAAATTAACTCAGAAACACTAATATTATTCAGCTAACACATTTTTTTGGGGGGGCGTTTCTGTAGTTATATTTGAATGAAATTCAGTTCGCGCTGAAAGGCGCAAACAAAAAACGCCCACAAACTTTGAACCAATCAAACGCTCCGAGCCGCATCCTCCGCATTGAGGAGTTCTGACAGGAGGCCATGTAGTCGACAGCTGTCACCGGGGGATCGCAGGGGGAGTGCAGACGGAAGTTGCAAAACTTTTTTCACTCAACGGGGGTAAAAGACGTGAGACAAGAAGTATAAACCAACCTTAAGCCCTTCAGCACTCTCCTCAGACGACCTCCTTTCGCCCCACTCATCCCCTCATCCCTACTTCCCTCATCCTTTCATCCCTTCACCCTACTCCCCTCCTCTCCTACATTCCCTCATCCCTTCATCTCTCCATCCCTACGTCCCCTCCTTCCTTCATCCCTTCAACCCTCATCCTTTCATCATTAAACTTTAAATCTTATGTTTGTGGCGTGGTCCTTGCTAATGAAACGCAGCAGGGATGGTGTTCAGTGGTCTGACCTTTCCGCCTCCTCCTCGGTGACCTCTCTCCTCCGCGGCGGGACAGGGCTGCTGCGTGGCCCTGAGACTGGAGATCTGGTGTTGGAGGTGGAAGAGAAGTTCTTCTGGGACTTTGTGACGGAGCTGTTCTCGAGCAAAACTTCATCGTTGGCTGTGGCCTTCAGGATGTTACTGAAAAATAAAGATAAACTTTGAATGATGCGTTTTGAAGTGGGCATGTAAAATCTTTAACTGAAGCATCTGGAGCTGGTTTACAGTAACACGCACTGAAAATACCCAAGAGACTGAAACCTACTTGAACGAAGGCTTCTGGTTGGAGCTCTTAGGTGTGAGCGGCTTCTCAGAGCGGTTGTTGTGCAAGATGGTGGTGACGGAGTTCCCCACCGCTCCCTTGTTGCTCCTGTGAAAAACAAACATCAGCTCGGCAGCGGGCGACGTCTGGAGACGATCAAAGTTCATGCTCAACCATCCAGGTACAAAATCCAACAATCATCTGGACGGTTTCTTTTTTGTGGAAATACGTTTCGCCCTCCTCAGTCTGAGGAGTCACAAGTAAACTGTTTTCTCCACCAAGCAGTACACTCCTTTAGTGGAGCAACCAGTTTGCTGGTGATGAGATGGTTTCTGGGGGCTGTCCTGTCCCCCGTCGACTCCTCCCAGGCAGTCACAGCCAAAGTGGTTCAAGACATCAAAGTTCATGCTCAACCATCCAGGTACAAAATCCTGGAGACGATCCTAAACAGATTTTAAACTCAGCCGACACAGTTTCTCATGTTCGCTGAAGAGGAAGCCATAATGTGGGAGGAACGCCTGAAGGTGGTGATATCAGCTGTGGCACATGAGACACCTGTGCTGGTGTGTGTGTGTGTGTGTGTGTGTGTGTGTGTGTGTGTGTGTGTGTGTGTGTGTGTGTGTGTGTGTGTGTGCGTGTGTGTTGCTACTCACCTGTTGTTGGCAGTGAAGGTGGCAGCCAGACTGACGCCCGGTTCTTTTTTCTTCAGGCTGGTGAGCGAGTCCACACTGCCGGTGCTGCGAGAGCTCGAGTGCGACGGAAACGCTCTGTGCTGGTCGTCCTGAAATACAAAATATTTTCTTATTAAACATTTAAACTACTTTAACCCTGCTATTATAAACACTCCAATAAATGCTGCATCTTTTTTTATTTATTAAATTTATTCATTTTAAAATACAACAAAAGGAAAAACAATCACAAATGTGACTACCGGTATACAATACAGGTAGTCCCCGATTTACGAGCGCTCTGATCTGCGAGGTTCCAGACTTACGAGCTGCACATTTTTGGAAAAAACGAAAAAAATACTGAGTTTTCATGTGTTTTTTCACTTCAGTTAGCAAGTTAAGCATATAAACACACGTTTCCGATCATTTTTATGCACTCAAAAGTAGTTTTTAGATGAAAATAGAGTGTTTTTAGGTGCGCTAGCGAAAACCGTTCCAATTTACGAGCGGATTTCCGGATTTACGAGCGAAATGGCGGCCGTTCCAAATTACGAGATTTCCGGTTTACGAGTGCCTCGTTGTAACGGATCTCGCTCGTAAATCGGGGACTACCTGTATTAAGATATAAAATGAAGAGTGACAGAAAGAAGAGTAAATCTTATTATATCTGCCCCCATTATCAAACAGTCAATTCAAACAAAAAAAAATCATCAACAAGTTACAGAATAAAAAAATAACTCATATAATTATCGAATTACAAAATAACCGTAAAAAACTAATTCATATATATTTTTGTAATAAATTGGTTTTGATCTTTAAACCTTACTCTGGGTATTCATGTGTTCAGCATGAGAGGAGGAATTATTTAATATTTTTAGTACAATTTGAGTTTGCTCTGCTGTTTTTTTAATCTTCTGAGCTTTATTATTTATCATAAAATGTATGCTTTATAAACTTGACATGATTATTATTTATCATAAAATGTATGCTTTATAAACTTGACATGTTTTTGCACCAAACCATCACATTGGGCGATTTGTGCCGTCTCTTCTCCAGACAAGCTCAGACTTTTTTATTTTTGGGTTTTTGCAAAAACCAGAGATGAAAGTTTTCTACTGTATGTTACTGGTTAATATGGTACAGCCGTTTTCACATGAATGACATGTGCAGTGCACACTGCGGGCGTTAAGCCCAGAGCAGGAAGGGCGCGCACATACCAGTACTGCACCAGGTCATCGATGGCTGCTGGGACACAGATATCCAGGAAATGTTCTGTGTTTTTGACACTTTATCAGAGAAACGCTCCGACATCACATTTACCAACGAGCAGGAGAGAAAAGAAGCAGCTGCAGTGTTTGCTCATCATGACGTTCACCCGAGGCTCCTGCAACAACTACCACCATGTTTATCTCGTGCTGCGATGAGGAGAGCCGCAGCAAGACTCAAAAATAAAAACATCTGTTTGGTCTGAGGGATTACAGCTTATGTGTGGCTCTGAGCACACACACACACACACACACACACACACACACACACACCGCCCACAGACCGTTGGACAGTTCGCTGTGCACCCTGTGCAGAAACATGAGTTTGGGTGAGTCAGAGCTTTTTTGGGACGTTTTCCTAACAAAAGAAAGTTTTCAAACTTTTTGTTTGACATTTGGCCTGTAGGACTCTCAAACTGGACAGAATTATAATGATGTTAAAATGTCTGTTTTAATTTTATCTTGTTGTCACGACCTGCTGCCTTCACATCCTTTCCACTAGTACGGAGGTTTGTTTTTCTGTCTCTGCTTCTGGGAGTTATTGTCCATTAAAATAAATAAACAGCCAAACAACTGGCATTTTAAATGTGTTTCTGTTTGGGCTCCAGGTGAGGCTTGGACCAGTGGTGAAGGTGGTCCTCCTCCAAACACCAGTCCCTGCTGGGTGCCAGTCTCCTGCAGCCCAGCAAGCTTTCTGATGTTTGAGTGAGGACAGAAACGTCATCCTGCTGGTTCTGTGTCCTGAACAGTGTTTAAAGACATTTATATGAGAGCTGTGAGTGTGACTGGGTTAATGAGAAGTTCTGTTGAAGCTGGAAGTTAAAAAGGAGTGCTCCTTGTCACCATGTCGTGGTTGAGATGCAAATAAAACGTCAGCGTGTGTTTGATGGTCAGTACCAGGACGTTCCACGTGGTTCTCTCTGGCGACGTCTTGCTGAGGCTCGCCAGTTTCTTGCGTCCATCTGAGCTGCTGTCAAAAAGAGCCAAGTAGTCCTCGCCCCGGTTCAGACTGGGAACATGGGAACACAACAACCAGCACAGGTTTAGCTTTCATCTCAAAAACATGAGAAAACACAGGCCAGGAGGAGAAGGACCCGCATTGTGTGATGTCCACAGCTTTCACATCTTTGACTTTGTCTGGTTTACATTTTAAATGTTGTCATGACAGTTACAGAGACGGGTCACGTCCCGACTTACTGCTGGACTGTGTGTGTGTGTGTGTGTGTGTTGGGGGGTTGGGGGGGGGGTGGACTCTGATGGACTCATGTAATAATATATGTTGACCCTGATGACCCTGGTTTCCAGCTCCTCCATCCTGGGGAGCAGATGCAGGACGACCCCCGTCTTGTTTG
>JBBPBX010014177.1:0-10794 GCA_038048925.1 Garcialebias charrua
AAGATTTAAGACATTGCCATATTTTGTCTTCATACTGCATGTAATTCAACTGGTAATAACCTCATGATTTTAGATTAAAGATGCAACATACAAGTTTAGTTTGAACTGGGGAACAGAGTCTTTTAAAAGCAAAGAAGGAGAGAAAGGTTCAAACAAAACCTGGTCTTCTTCAAAGCATCTTATTTGCTGATGATACTTCATTTTTTACTTTTGGTAAAAGTATTGAACAAACAATGGAATTAATGACGACCGAACTTGACAAAGTTCAGTTCTGGTTTAAACTTAATAAATTATCATTAAATTTAGATGAAACAAAGGATATGATTTTTAGTAATAAAGATAAATCTATCGACGTTTCGTTTAAAATTGATGGTTCTGAAATTTGTAGAGTCCATGAGGTCAAGTTTTTGGGTGTTATAATTGACGAAAAATTGTCTTGGAAGCAACATATAAGTTCTCTCAAAAAAAATTATCTAAATCTATTTCAGTATTTTATAGAGTTAGAGAGCTATTGAATGACAAGGCATTGTATCTGTTATATAATACACTTGTTGTTCCACATATGATTTATTGTGTTGGTGTTTGGGGTAAGGCGTGTAGATCGATTACAAAACCTATTTTTGTTTTACAGAAGAGAGTTATAAGAATTATTACCAGAAAACCTTATCGTCATCCAACAAGTACGTTATTTTATCAGATGAAATTACTGACGTTTTACGATCTGGTGGATTATAATATTTTGTTAATGATGTATAGAGCTCATCATAATGTGTTGCCTTTGAATGTTCAGATTTATTTTGTAAAACGATTGAGTTGTTATAATCTCAAGGGAACTGATATGTTTGTTATGCCTAGGTATAGAACAAGTTTGAAAGGAAGGACTGCAATAGTTCAGGGAGTTAGGTTATGGAACGAAGTGGAAACTGACATTAAAGAAGCTAAATCAATAATTATATTCAAAAGAAAGATCAAGGATAAATTGTTAAGGAAATATGTTTAATGAAGACATGAGTTTAAATAGTAATTCTTGTGATTAAGGGAGTAAATGAGTTATTCGATTTTCTTTTTTTGTATTTAATGAATTTGTTTGAATTGTTTGGTAGAAAATAAGGGGCAGATACAATAAGATATGCCACCTTTCATTTTATATTTTCATTTTCTTGTTATCTGTGTGTTAAAATGTTTTATTTTGTGTTTTTTATTATAAAATGAATGAATTAATAAATCAAATCAAAAATCAAACAAAAAGATTCATGATAACCTTAGCCACAGGGCTCCATTCTCGGACCTCTTCTCTTTTCTTTACTGCTGCTAGGTGCTATTTTTCGTAAACACGCATCCCTTTTCATTTTTATGCAGATGACTGTCAAATTTACTTCACTGTAAAGCACACTGCTACACACTCTGCCCAACCTCTTCTTGACTGCTTGCTTGACATCAAGGATTAGATGGCTTTACATTTCTTAAATTTTAATGATAAGACGACAGAAGTCATGTTGTTTCCACCTAATGACACAATCAAGAACCACGACATGTCCTCTCTAGCCCCGTTAGAGAAACACGTTGTCACTAACCTGAAACTAATGAAATGAAACAGTCATACAAACAGTTATTCAGTCCTGAGTTTTTTTTTTTTCTGTCTAAATTGAAGCCCATACTGTCCAAAAGTAACCATGAGGCAGTAATACATGCTTTCATAACATCCACGCTCGATTACTGCAATGCTCTTCTGTTTGGAATCAGTCAGACTTCCATCACACGATTACAACTGGTTCAAAATGCTGCAGCCCAATTTTTAACTGGTACAGGTAAAATAGAGCACATTATTCCAGTTCTGTCCTCCCTCCACTGGCTCCTGGTTCACTTTTTAATTAATTTTAAAATCCTTCTGCATTTTTTTAAATCTCTGAACAGTTCTGCCCCTCTTAGCTCGCTGATCTGCTGCAGCCATTATGTCCCACAGCGCTCCCTGAGGTCAGCAGACCAGATGCTTTTACTGGTTCCAGGCACTCGTTTTAAGCTCAGAGGTGACAGAAACTTCTCTGTTGCAGGTCCAAAACTGTGGACTGAGTTACCACTGCATGTCAGGCAGGCTCCATCTCTCACTGTTTTAAGTCTCGTTTAAAAACTCACTTTTATTCCCGGCTTTTCATCCATTGTGAGTTGATTTTAACTTCACTGTGTTTTTGTTGTTGTTTTGTTTTTTTATTAAATTTGTTCATTTTAAAATAATGAATACAATTGACAATATGAATTAAAAAGAAAAAATATATAAAATATAAAATGAAAAGGTAGCAGATGAAGAAAGTATCTTATGAAATCGGCTCCTTATTTATCAAGAATCAAGAATCAAGAATCAAGAAGGTTTATTAACATTGCATCAATTTTCACCAATACAGCGTAAATATGTAGTTGCAGCATCCAGGAGATAGAATGAGTGCAAAAAGCTGCAGCTCAACAAAGCACATGACATGTTTATCAACACATGATATGTTTATCAACACATGATATGTTTATCAACACAGGATATGCTCTTAGCGCGGCCAGTCCCAATCTGTCCCCAGATGAAGGTCAAAAGCAGGAAAACAGGCAGAGACACGGGGATTCACAGCATTGATATTAAAAAAAGATGAATCACATTTTGTCTTCAAGACACCGCGTGATCCAGTAAAAACCATATCAGAAAGCACATTTAGTTACAATAACAAATGGAGAGACGGCAGGCAAGGAGATAGTCTGTGAGTAATTTCAGACAAACACAGAGTTCAGCAGATGTGCAGCTGGGTGTTATCTGAGGCTTCACAGAAATCTCTGGGGAGGGGGAGGGGGGGGGACTCTTCAGCTCCACACTCCAGGAGAATGGCTTCCCACAGCCTACTTTTCAAGGACATGTGCAGAAGCCAGATAATGTTCTTGTTTGTTATCCAATAGACCACAGTGTTCTTTTCCACTGCCGCCTTCAAGTCTGTGGTGCTGTTTCATGGCCGAAAGAAATCCAAATATGTGGTTCTGCTCCGCTCCGCTTCATGAACTTCCATCTGTCCCTTGATTGATCCGGGGTGGCTGTAAACAAGTCCCAAAACGGACAGCAGGTGCGCGGTGGTCCACCACTGCTCCAAGCGAGCGATTGAGCTCATACAACAGCTGGGATGAGGAGCTCACGGCCCGGTTCAGAGAATTTTGCTGATCAGGTAGTGCCGACAGCGCGCTGATAGCTGCCGAAGCCTCCCTCAGCTTCCAGTAACAAACAACTCCGCTTACGCCAAAAAACAGAGCAGTTGCTACCAATAATCCAATAATCCACAAATCCTCCACGTCTTCGACACTTAAGACGGTCAGACACATGGGCTGCCACTGACCCCACGAGTCCATCACGTATCCAGCCGCGTGTGTGTCGGAGGGACAGACAGCTTCTCCTGGCACGGTCCGCTTCGTGGAAAAAATCTTATCCATTGAAGAAACAGCCCAATTTATTAATTCCATATTGGTTCGAGTGAGCGCTGAAGGGTCGCAGACGAGACGAAAAGCAAGCAGGGAGTAGGAAAAACTTAGGGAGGGAAGAGCAGAAAGATATGCGACCTGCCTTGCCGAGTGCCGGAAGAAGAGATTTATCTAATTTAAACGAAATTTTCTATAATAACAAAACAAGTAAATAACTCATTCAACCTACAATTATATATATTACTCAAAAATACATTCATGTATATTTGTTTAACCATTCAACTTTAACCAGTTTCTTAAAGACAGGGATTGATTTGGCTTCCTTAATTTCTGTCTTTAAGTTATTCCACAATCCTACTCCCTGAATTACGGTAGTTCTTCTCTTTAGACTAGTTCTAAATTGAGGTTTCACAAATACGTCTTTTCCTTTGAGGTTTTTATCGTTTTAGCCCTTTAGTTCTTATCTTTACCTCTGTGGATTGAGGCATTTTATTCTGTATCTGCTTTGTTTTATTGTACAGCACTTTGGTTGGCCTTGCTGCTGTTTAAAGTGCTTTATAAAGAAAGTGACATGGTATAATGATACAGCGATGGTAGGGAAACAAATCACTGCCGTTCATTGGTTTGAGGCTAGATGAGACATAAACATGCCTTCCAGATGTTAGAGGTTTTGGAGGACCTGAGGAGACCAGATGTTGGAGGTTTCACATGGTATGTTGTCCCATTCTGGTCTGGTGGAGGGCTCCAGCAGTTCAGCGGTTCTGTCTTTTTGCTAGAGGCACTAATGCACCCCCATACCATCAGAGAGGCAGTATTTTAAGGTGGATGTTCCCTCTCCTCTTTAGTTATGATGTTGAAATGTTTGTGGTTCTAAAAAATCATATTTGTCTCCATGGCCTCAGAACAGTTGTCCTCTCCGCCTCAGTCCAGTTTAAAGGTCGGTCAAGAGAAGACGGTTCTGGTTCCTGCACGGCTTCTCGTTTGTCTCAAAAGAACTTTAAACTGTCTTTGGTGGACGGATCCGTGCTGGTCTGTTTGGTGTGGACTGAACTTCGATACGATCTTTGATCACCAATCGTTCAAGCAAATGTTTGGTCTGGAGGATCAGGCGTGGAAATAACTTCAGTCCCAAACGTTTCATACTGGGAGGTGTTTGTTCCGGCAGAGGAGGTCTACAGACGTTCTGGGATCTGTTTGAATAAAAGTTGTGATTTTATCCAACAGTCTGTGGTTTGATCAACAAGTCTAACTTCAAACGACGCCTCGTTTCTTCTTCTGTTCTTTTCTTTCAGTGGTTCGGGGACCTGGTGACGCCGGTCTGGTGGGAGGACGTCTGGTTGAAGGAAGGCTTCGCTCATTTCTTTGAGTACGTCGGCACGGACTTCCTCTTCCCCAAGTGGAACATGGTGAGTGGGAACCAACGAGTTCCTGCCGTTAGAAACAGTTCTAACCAGTGTTGCCAGATCTCGCGACAGAAACAAGCGCCCAGCCCCATGAAAACAAGCGCAAACAAGCGACTTGCTCTTCGAAAACAAGCCCAAAACAAAACCCCGCTCCGTTGTTTAAAACAAAGGCAGTTTTTAAACGGTATAAACATAAATTTATTATGGCATTACATATAAACAGCAAAATTATGCTAAACACTTTGAAGAACATATCCACTCTAAAAAATAAAGATACATTTTGCATTTTTATACAAATTAATCCAGTTAAGCCTCTGGGACTCATTTAACAGAGAGACCTGAATTTTAAACGAAGAGTGATGGACAACAATGGACAACGACAACAACAGACAATCATAAAGGATGCGTACAAATTAAAAAATTAAATAGAAATTAAACAGCAAACTCATAGTAGGCGAAGTCAACAAAAAACTTTCTTTAATCTCTATCCTGAATCATGCTAGTGCTCTTTCTCCCATTCTTTATTATATTTTTCACCATATTTCCCCCACTTATTGGAGCTCATTTTAGCTTGGTCTTGTCACTCTAGACAAAGAATAAAGAACAAAGAATAACAAGCCCAAACAAGCGACACAAGCCCAATAAACCGCAACAAGCTACTCACCAAAATTATAGGCGACTTCAGAAAATAGCAAGCCCAAAGTCGCTTATAATAAGCGGACTTGGCAACTATAGTTCTAACCTTTTATTCACATCATGATGACATCATGATGACATCATGATGACATCATGATGACATCATGATGACATCATGATGACAATAAAGACTCTGACTCTGACATCAGTCAGGTCCTAACGTCTGTTTGACGTTTGAAATATGAAGGAAACGGTCCATGTAAGACTTTAGTTACAAACTAAATGTAAAGACCCCCCAACCCCCACCCATCAGGATCTGAGTTGGTAGTTTTTAAACTCGTGTTGACAAACTGAAGAGCAGAGTCCAAACCCCGGATGGACCGGGAACTCTCCCGGCTCCGCTCCGAAGGACGACCTCGGTGAAATTCTGCTCGACTTTAACTCGCAGCCTTTGTTTCTGTTGTTTACTCCGAGAACACGTGAATCACAAACAGCTTATCTCTCCGCGGCACACAGCCTGTCGGTGAGCGACGTGGCGTTTTTAAACCCCGGTTCCTCCGGCTCCACGCGGCCAGGTCTTCTAATAGGAACACGCGTGTCTCCGGTAACAAGATAAACCTGCCCGCTCCTCGTAAAAACATTAATTTTATTCATTTACGCCTTTTATTTCTCAGGTTTTCCTACAAACGGCGTCGTGAAGACAAAACCGAACATGGTCAATTAATTTTTATTCTTGGATAAATAATCCATCCAGGTGGTTTCCTTCAGCTTTAAATGTTTTCATTCCAACAGGAATTAAACTGCATAAATTAAAAATAATCACTTAAACTATTATACACGACTCAATAATATTCAAAAAGTTTAGAATAAGTTTGATTTTGTTCACTCAATGTCCCTAAAACGGTTTATTTCTTTAAGATGTTTTAAACATTTAATTATCCTTTTGTTTTTTTATTGTCCCAATCATATTGATCTTTTTTTACTTTTCATACTTCTGCTTTAGATATTAATATATAAATATCAGATATTAGATCAGTCAAATAGCTTTATTTCTCATTATATTCCCTAAACAACAACAAAAAAAAGCTGCTTTATTGAGTAAAATTAGCCCATTTTCTTGTTTTACTCTGAAAAACAATAAAAAATATTGTTTATATTCACCTCCTGCTGCCCTTGGGTCAGAATGCACCTTCAGTCTTAACAGCGGCTCGTTGGGACCCCAGGGCAGCAGGAGGGTCTCCTCAGAACTTCATCATTTAGTTTTTAAACTTCTGCACGTGTTGTAAGATTTGAAAACATAACGTCAGCTCCAGCGCGCAGGTTTTTTTCATGCTTTAAATTATTTTATTTATAAAAACATTTTTATGGTTTCATTCTTTTTTAACGACTGAATGAAGTCGCACTAAAATCAACTAAAATAAGAAACGTCTAAAGAATCATAAAAACATTTAATTATGTTTCATGTTTGCTTCACAGGTTCAGAGCCGAGTTTTTAAATAAAGAGACAACAAAAGACAAATCTGTGTTTTAAAAAGATAAATTAGTTCAATTTGAATTAAACGTTCAAGTTTAGACATCCAGAGTTTTATTTAAAAAAAATAAAAAAATAAAAACTGAATTTTTTCATGAAGTTTGTTCTGCTCAGAAAAAAGTTTGAGCTGAAGAATCAATAAAACGTTTCACCTAAAATCTGCTGATCCATCAGAAATGAGAGATGAGATCAAACCTGAAGAGGAGATGTGAGGAGGAGGTGAAGGAGATGTGAGGAGGAGGTGAAGGAGATGTGAGGAGGAGGTGAAGGAGATGTGAGGAGGAGGTGAAGGAGATGTGAGGAGGAGGTGAAGGAGATGTGAGGAGGAGGTGAAGGAGATGTGAGGAGGAGGGACAGAGTTGTTGATGGGAGGCAGGAGGAGGCAACAAAGTTTTAAAGTTCAGCAGCTGCTCCTGAACGCAGCATCTGTTTGTTTGGGCTCAGTTTGAGTCCATCTGCTCCATAAAGACCAGATGACTCCTCCTCCAACTCCTCCTCCAACTCCTCCTCCAACTCCTCCTCCTCCCTCCAGGTGATTTGAAGTGCTCGTTAATTGGACCTGATGTCACATCTGGTTTTTAATTTTCATGAAGCATTTCAGCTGTTTGGCTCGTTAAGGAACTTCCTGACGGACGAGGAGATGATCTGACTCCCAGCAGCCGCAGCATCTGAGGAGGAGCTCAATCTGCTGATCAATAATAAAATACATTATTTTAATTCAACACACGACACGTTACACAGACAGTTTTACTTTGCTCTGCTTTTGTCTTGTTGCATTTTTATATTATTTGGACATTTTATTCAAAATGTTATAAATGTGTGTTTACACCAAGTTACACCCAAAATTAATAATTAAATGGATTCAACAAACTTTTAAACCAGCTTACGATATTAAAAAAAAGTAATTACCGTCTTTTCTTCAGGGGCGACCGTGGCATAGTGGTAATGGCAGTCGTCCCCCGATCGGAAGGTTGGAGGTTCGAATCCCGGTTCCCCACACCATGTGTCGTTGTGTCCCTGGGCAAGACACTTAACCCCGAGTTGCTCCCGGTAGGACTGGTTGGCGCCTTGCATGGCAGTCTGCCGCTACCGGTGTATGAATGGGTGGATGGTTGGTATTGTAAAGCGCTTTGGGGCTCCTCACAGGGGGCTGGAAAGCGCTATATAAATAAGCTCCATTTACCATTTACCATTTTCTGGAATATAGGTCGCACCTGAATATAGGTCGCACCTGAATATAGGTCACACCTGAATATAGGTTGCATTGTCCAATTATTGCCAAAGAATTGGAAAAATCCATATACAGGTGGTCCCCGACTTACGAGCGAGTTCCGTTACTACGAGTATCTCGTAAGACAAAAATCTCGTACCACGAAACACGTGTTCTCGTAAGTCCGGATTTTTCGGTCGTAAGTCGGAAAATTTATGCTAGCGCTACTACGAACACTCGTTTTTCATCACAAATGTTCACAAATGTTCATACTAGTTCATAAACATGCTCAGAAACTTGTTTCCAAACGGTTAGCTAACACACTTTCATCTAAAAACACATAAAAGTGCTGTATTTTGTATGTTCTTTACAAATTTACTGCTCGTTCGCCAGCTCGTAAGTCCGGAACCTCGTATGTAAGAGCGCTCGTAAGTCGGGGACTACCTGTATAGAGGTCGCACCTGAATATAGGTCGCACCTATGTCAAAATGTGGACCGTGTTTAGCTCTGCTGCAAATGTCTCTTCCACAGGAGCGCACAGCAAGGCTTTTAAGAAGATTAACACTTAAAAACAATTATTTGTTTGATAAAAATTATAGCAAATATGTGTCTGAGCTGAACTTTTCTTTAATAAATGAATAATTTTAGCAGGATAAACACCTAAAAAATATATTTGTTAGCTGACATTATTGTAAGAGTGTGTCTCAGTTTAATTTTTGTTAATAAATGATTACAAATCAGCTTATTTTATAAAAAGCCATAAATAGGTCGCACCTGAATATAGGTCGCAGGGCATGCAAAAATGATAAAAAGCCGCGACCTATATTCCGGAAAATACGGTAAATGTTAAATTGATAAAAACCTATGCCAACCGTTAACTTGAAGTGTACATTTGAGCTTTATTTTGAAATTCCATGTTAAAACCTTTGCTGTTCAGTTTTTTTTTTTTTTACAGTAACCACTAAATTCTGATGATTCTCAATATAGAAGCTGAAATGAAATATGACAAATCTGAAATTAAACAGAAAGATGATGGAAAATAAAGGAAAACTAGGCAGGAACAACAAAAAAAGCTTTGCGATATAGAATCTGTTGAGTCACTGGTTGCCATGGTGATTCCCGCCTTTTTCAGGGGGAGCAGAGAGGGGGAGGAGCTTCGCAAAGCAACACTAAACAGAAACACAAACTAAACAGTTAATCTCAATAAAAACTGAGTTTTTGCCTCAGCAACCACCCGAGCCGGTGGTTGCTGAGGCAAAAACTCGGGCGTGGGAGGAGTTCGGAGAGGCCATGGAGAATGACTTCCGTACGGCTTCGAGGCGATTCTGGTCCACCATCCGGCGTCTCAGGGGGGGAAAGCGGTACGCGACCAACACCATTTATGGTGGGGATGGCGTGCTGTTGACCTCAACTCGGGATGTTGTGAGTCGGTGGGCGGAATACTTCGAAGACCTCCTCAATCCTACTGGCACGTCTTCCACTGAGGAAGCGGAGCCTGGGGACTTTGGGTCGGGCTCTCCAATCTCTGGTGCTGAGGTCGCCGAGGTGGTTAAAAAGCTCCGCGGTGGCAAGGCTCCGGGGGTGGATGAGATTCGTCCTGAGTTCCTTAGGGCTCTGGATGTTGTGGGGTTGTGTTGGCTTACGCGACTCTGCAATATCGCGTGGACATCGGGGGCAGTTCCCTTGGATTGGCAGACTGGGGTGGTGGTTCCCCTATTCAAAAAGGGGGACCGTAGGGTGTGTTCCAACTATAGGGGGATCACACTCTTAAGCCTCCCTGGTAAGGTCTATTCAGGGGTTCTGGAGAGGAGGGTCCGTCGGATAGTCGAACCTCGGATTCAGGAGGAGCAGTGTGGTTTTCGTCCTGGTCGTGGAACACTGGACCAGCTCTACACCCTCAACAGGGTCCTGGAGGGTGCGTGGGAGTTTGCCCAACCAGTTTACATGTGCTTTGTGGACTTGGAGAAGGCATTCGACCGCGTCCCTCGGGGGGTTCTGTGGGGGGTACTCCGGGAGTATGGGGTACCAGGCCCATTGATATGGGCTGTTAGGTCCCTGTACGACCGGTGTCAGAGCTTGGTCCGCATTGCCGGTAGTAAGTCAGGCTCGTTTCCGGTGAGAGTTGGACTCCGCCAAGGTTGCCCTTTGTCACCGATTCTGTTCATAACTTTTATGGACAGAATTTCTAGGCGCAGCCAAGGTGTTGAGAGGATCCGTTTTGGTGGCCTTAGAATCGCTTCTCTGTTTTTTGCAGATGATGTGGTCCTATTGGCTTCATCAGCTCGTGATCTACAGCTTTCACTGGAGCGGTTTGCAGCCGAGTGTGATGCGGCCGGGATGAGGATCAGTTCCTCCAAATCCGAGGCCATGGTCTTGAGCCGGAAAAGGGTAGCGTGCCCTCTCCGGGTCGGGGAGGAGGTCCTGCCCCAAGTGGAGGAGTTTAAGTATCTCGGGATCTTGTTCACGAATGAGGGAAAACTGGAGCGTGAGATCGATAGGCGGATAGGTGCAGCGTCCGCAGTGAAGCGGGCGCTGTACCGGTCTGTCGTGGTGAAGAGAGAGCTGAGTCAAAA
>JBBPBX010014177.1:14863-51288 GCA_038048925.1 Garcialebias charrua
CACACACACACACACACACACACACACACACACACACACACACACACACACACACACACACACACACACACTGAGAGTTTATATATAACCTGGTTTCCAGGATGTTTCAGGTCACAATTTCTGCAGAAAAATCAGGACAAATTGCGTGTGTGTGTGTGTTTGTGTGTTTGTGTGTGCTCGCACGCATGCATGTGAGTGTGTGTGTGACATAAACACGACTCCTAAAAACTGTCATAATGAATGTTACTAAATAATAAATATAAAAGTTGATTTTGTTGTTGTGGTACAGTGGGGCAGTTTGTAGAGCTGCTGCCTCTCAGCAAGGTTGCCGGTTCAAATTCTGGCCAGGAACCTTTCTGGGTGGAGTTTGCATGTTCTCTCCGTGCTGCGTGGGTTTTCTCTTGGTACTCCGGTTTCCTCCCACAGACCAAAAACATACATGTTATGCTGACTGGTAACTCTACATTGTCCCTAGGTGTCCCTGTGATGGACTGGAGACATGTCAATGACATGTCCATGGTGTCCCATTGATGGACTGGAGACATGTCCATGGTGTCCCTGTGATGAACTGGAGATATGTCAATGACATGTCCATGGTGTCCCATTGATGGACTGGAGACATGCCCATGGTGTCCCTGTGATGAACTGGAGATATGTCAATGACATGTCCATGGTGTCCCATTGATGGACTGGAGACATGTCCATGGTGTCCCTGTGATGAACTGGAGATATGTCAATGACATGTCCATGGTGTCCCATTGATGGACTGGAGACATGTCAATGGTGTCCCTGTGATGAACTGGAGACCTGTCAATGACATGTCCATGGTGTCCCATTGATGGACTGGAGACATGTCCATGGTGTCCCATTGATGGACTAGAGACATGTCAATGGCATGTCCATGGTGTCCCATTGATGGACTGGAGACATGTCCATGGTGTCCCTGTGATGAACTGGAGACATGTCAATGACATGTCCATGGTGTCCCTGTGATGAACTGGAGACATGTCAATGACATGTCCATGGTGTCCCTGTGATGGACTGGAGACATGTCCATGGTGTCCCATTGATGAACTGGAGATATGTCAATGACATGTCCATGGTGTCCCTGTGATGGACTGGAGATATGTCAATGACATGTCCATGGTGTCCCTGTGATGGACTGGAGACATGTCCATGGTGTCCCATTGATGAACTGGAGATATGTCAATGACATGTCCATGGTGTCCCTGTGATGGACTGGAGACATGTCCATGGTGTCCCATTGATGAACTGGAGACATGTCAATGACATGTCCATGGTGTCCAATTGATGGACTGGAGACATGTCCATGGTGTCCCTATGATGAACTGGAGACATGTCAATGACATGTCCATGGTGTACCTGTGATGGACTGGAGACATGTCAATGGTGTCCCTGTGATGAACTGGAGACATGTCAATGACATGTCCATGGTGTCCCATTGATGAACTGGAGATATGTCAATGACATGTCCATGGTGTCCCTGTGATGAACTGGAGACATGTCATTGACATGTCCATGGTGTCCCATTGATGGACTGGAGACATGTCCATGGTGTCCCTATGATGAACTGGAGACATGTCAATGACATGTCCATGGTGTCCCTGTGATGGACTGGAGACATGTCAATGGTGTCCCTGTGATGAACTGGAGACATGTCAATGACATGTCCATGGTGTCCCATTGATGGACTGGAGACATGTCCATGGTGTCCCATTGATGAGCTGGAGATATGTCAATGACATGTCCATGGTGTCCCATTGATGGACTGGAAACATGTCAATGGTGTCCCTGTGATGAACTGGAGATATGTCAATGACATGTCCATGGTGTCCCATTGATGAGCTGGAGACATGTCAATGACATGTCCATGGTGTCCCATTGATGGACTGGAGACATGTCCATGGTGTCCCATTGATGAGCTGGAGATATGTCAATGACATGTCCATGGTGTCCCATTGATGGACTGGAAACATGTCAATGGTGTCCCTGTGATGGACTGGAGACATGTCAATGACATGTCCATGGTGTCCCTGTGATGGACTGGAGACATGTCCATGGTGTCCCTGTGATGGACTGGAGATATGTCAATGACATGTCCATGGTGTCTCATTGATGGACTGGAGACATGTCAATGACATGTCCATGGTGTCCCTGTGATAGACTGGAGACATGTCCATGGTGTCCCTGTGATGGACTGGAGATATGTCAATGACATGTCCATGGTGTCCCTGTGATAGACTGGAGACATGTCCATGGTGTCCCTGTGATGGACTGGAGATATGTCAATGACATGTCCATGGTGTCTCATTGATGGACTGGAGACCTGTCCATGGTGTCCCTGTGATGAACTGGAGATACGTCAATGACATGTCCATGGTGTCCCATTGATGGACTGGAGACATGTCAATGGTGTCCCTGTGATGAACTGGAGACATGTCAATGACATGTCCATGGTGTCTCATTGATGGACTGGAGACATGTCAATGACATGTCCATGGTGTCCCTGTGATAGACTGGAGACATGTCCATGGTGTCCCTGTGATGGACTGGAGATATGTCAATGACATGTCCATGGTGTCCCTGTGATGGACTGGAGACATGTCCATGGTGTCCCTGTGATGGACTGGAGATATGTCAATGACATGTCCATGGTGTCCCTGTGATAGACTGGAGACATGTCCATGGTGTCCCTGTGATGGACTGGAGATATGTCAATGACATGTCCATGGTGTCTCATTGATGGACTGGAGACATGTCCATGGTGTCCCTGTGATGGATGGATTTTTTTCCTACAGAATATTTAAAAAGAGACATAATTAATAAAAGCAACAACAACAAAAATCCCACTCGGTGAAACATGACAAACTTCACGGTCACGTGGAGTTTAGTACAAACAAACAAACAAACAAAAACAAACAAACAAAGGAAGCGGTGCACGTCACTCACCACCTCCAGCCCTCAGTCTGTGAGGGACGACTCTCAGCTACCACCACACTGAAGTTTAACGTTTGTAAAACATTTTTTTATTACTCATGTGGATTAGCTGTGGCAGCCATCTTGACTCAGGTTGACCCCATGAATGAAATACATTTCAAAGAATAGACGACAAACAGAAACACGGAGAATCAGTAAAAAAACTACAGGAAGTAACTCCTTGTGGCCTCAGAGAGGAGGACGGGGGTTCTGTTTCCAGGATGAACCGCTTCTGCTCGAAACCGGTCCCTGAAGCACAGAACCTCAATATTTATCTGGAGTTGCTACAACGAGACGAGCGTCAAACAACCGGGGTTCTCACATTTTATGGGAAGAATCCGGTAGTCTTGGCTGGAATAGGAGCCGTTAGCACTCGGCGCCTGGATGTAAATAACAGCCGAAGTGTTGGCTGCGTGGATCCGCAGGAAACCGCGGCCTCATTACCCGACTGTAAACTGTAACCGCAGCACGGTAAATCTGTCGCCTTCGTTTTCACGACTGCCGCTGACAGATCCTTCCTAATGAAATCCTTCGGCTTGTATTTTTTTATAGTTCGGCTTGTTAGCGCTGACAGCTGCTTGCCTTTAATTACGCCCTTAAAGCTGTTTTTTTGTCGGGTGCTGCGTGCATCTGTTCGTGTCAGCGGAGGTGGCGGCGTCAGACTCGCACACACCTCGTGCGCCGTTATCGTGTCGTCTTGTTCCGGTAAAGAGCTCGTGCTCGCCTCATCGGGCTCCGAGCGCTCGGTGACAAATAAAGAGGCGTGCGAGAGGAGCTGGAGGTGTCCTGTCGTCTCCAGCTGCCATTACACATGCGCCGAAGCTTCGACGAGCTTTAATCCTCCGAGAACAAACTAAAGGCGCCGAGGACGGGCAGGTGACCAGAGTGGACTGAAAACACCGGACTCCTCCACACCTCTCAGTCTGGTCGTGGATCTTATCGCCCCCGCTCCTGGCACGTCGGCCCCGTGGATTAAAAATTCAGCTCCTCTGTTGCGACGTGTCGTTCTAAAAGCTTTTCAGTGTCCGCTGCCATTGTTAGACCCTTAAAAATAAAGACATTCACTCCAAGACGCCTCCGGAGTCTCAAACTCAACAATATCCGGGTTTTTGGACGACGACTGCATAAAATAATTTACAGCAGAAAGCTTTAAACAAGTTTTAATCCACTTTTATATAACCCATGCTCGAAGAACACGTCGTGTTTTAGTTTAAGGACTCTTACATCATTCTGGATACATCTTTGACGTGAGGTTCTGTGGAGACATTATGGGCTGTTAATATCTTACCTGTTGCAGAAAACAGTCAAACGACCTTAGTTAGTAGAAACTGTTTAATTCTGAGCAGACTGAAGTAATGGTTAAAACCAGAGTGGGTGTGTTGGAGGATGAGTGACGAGATTCAGCAAAATATTTCACATCTGGACTCAAGCATAAAACAGTTCCTTTGATCTTACTCTTAAAAATATATACCGTATTTTTCGGAGTATAGGTCGCACCTTTTTATCATTTTTTTCATGGCCTGCGACCTATACTCAGGTGCGACCTATATATGGCTTTTTATAAAATAAGCTGATTTGTAATCATTTATTAACAAAAATTAAACTGAGACACACTCTTACAATAATGTCAGCTAACAAATATATATTTTTAGGTGTTTATCCTGCTAAAATTATTCATTTATTAAAGAAAAGTTCAGCTCAGACACATATTTGCTATAATTTTTTATCAAACAATTAATTGTTTTTAAGTGTTAATCTTCTTAAAAGCCTTGCTGTGCGCTCCTGTGGAAGAGACATTTGCAGCAGAGCTAAACACGGTCCACATTTTGACATAGGTGCGACCTATATTCAGGTGCGACCTATATATGGATTTTTCCAATTCTTTGGCAATAATTGGACAATGCGACCTATACTTCGAAAAATAAGGTATATATATTTTTTGGGAATTTTCAAGATGGCTGTCATTTTTTATCAGTTTCCCAATGTGCAACATAAATAATAATAATAATAATGTCTATTCCTGTCATCTGCGTATGTTTCCCATACACAGACGAAATTCGTCTCTGCATTTAACCCAACCACCTACCAGGTGGTGCAGTGAGCAGCCCGAAAGCGCCCGGGGAGCTGGAGAAATAGGTGTGCACTCATAGACAAAGCATGTTATTTTCATAAAAGCAAAATATATTTTAAAGATTAGATTTTTTTTAAGTGTGTAAATCTTATAAAAGGGCAGCCATTTTGAATTATCTAGTTTTTTTTTAACAATAAGCCAATTAGCAATTTAATGTCGATGTCAATGTCAATTTTATTTATATAGCACATAAAAACAACCGAAGCCGACCAAAGTGCTGTACAGTTAAAAAATAAAAATAACAGTAAAATGCATCTAGTGCCACTAAAACATAATAAAGTTGACACAACAACAATAAGATCTGCTCAAAATTTGTTCTGACTCTGCGAGGATCAAATGCCAAGTAAATTTAACAAAAAAAATATAATCCTACAATAAAACCTTATTCCATTTCACATTTATACATCATACAATTCTACATATTGAACTTGACATTTAAAAATACAGCACTTTTGTCTGCCATTTTGAAAAATGGCTGCCGTTTTGAGTGTCTGACGATGTTCTAAAGTTATGGCTTCACAGCAAATAGACAAATTATTAAATTTGTATCCATATTTGAAAGATAAGTTGACTTATCTGGAACCACTTCAGTGTCTAAAAGTTCATCATAGTTATTTTAAACAAAACTTTACAAACTTTTACATCAACAAAAGTTTTGTGTTTTGTTGTTATTTTGGCAAAAAAACAAAAAGAAAGAAAAAATCTAAAATTCCTTCTGGGTGTGCTACAGCTAGCTGCTGCCGGCCAACAGCAGAGTTTTAAACTCACATATTTAACTCTGAGAAGGTGAGGGGGACGACTGAAGTAATTTATTTACTGTGGCGGCCATCTTGAATGTAGTTGACTCCAAAAGTTAATGTGTACTTTCTGAGAGTTTCATTAAACTCTCTACTGTGCTAATGAAATATTTTGCTAACAACAAGCACAATACTCCAGATGTACTCCAGACACACAGGTGGTTACATGATCGCCTACCGTCCTTGTTGGGAATAACGATGTAAAACAAAGTCCCAGCAGCTCTTTAATGTTGTTCTTTACTTCTTTAAGGTTCCGTTTTAGTTTATTTTCTGTTCATGCTCAATCATTCAGGTAGCAAATCCAATAATTATCAGAAAAAGAAACTGTCCAGATGACCCGACTGAGAATTGTTGGGATTATTTTCTGTAACTTGGGTCATCCTTGTTGGAGACACGGTGGCTCAGTGGTCAGTGCTGTGGTCTCATGATCCTGAGGCGGCAGGTTCGAGCCCAGACTGGACCAGAAGAACATACGGTGTGAAACAATCCCCAAATCTTTCATGGAGTTTGATAAAAAAATGAGGCCTCTATGAACCTTTAGAGCTCAGAGTTTTAAAGATGGCTGCCATCCTTGTTGCGCCGACTAGTCTTAATGCTGCGTTCCAGTTAACTCATATTCTGGGAACTGGGAAGTGGTAGTGACGTCATTTCCCAAGCTACCACTTGAAAACACGTTCCGGTTCTCCCAGTGGAAAATCAAGATGGACGCACGCTTTGTTTTTGTTGCTGTTTCAGAATATAATAAATTACTAACCAGATATGCACTCCTGACACAGAACATGTCAGAGGAGGAGGATGACCGCCGAAGGTAATTGATTTAATATATATTTTTCTCTAATTCTTCAATGTAAATCGTTGGGAAAAAAGAAAAACTGGCTTTACAGCTAAGAAAACAAAAAAACAAAAACAACGTGATTAAATACACGCAACAACATTTTAGAACTGTTATTTTAGTAAAAGTTAAGGCGTTTACTTACTGAAGACGCGAGTATCCGCCATCTTGAAATGGAAACTGGGAGCAGAAAAAATTCTCCCACTATACGAGTGGGAGTTTACCACTAGAGCGGGCGTTCCGGTTTCAATCTACCACTGGGAACTGGGAAATTCCCACAATACGAGGTAACTGGAACGCAGCATTAGCTTGTCAGTCCGATCAAAATTAAACCTTGTCTTTCCAAACTGAAGCCCTTCAAAAAGCTATCTACAGCAGGTAAGATATTATACGTCCAGAGAACCTCACCTTCAACACTGAACTTTGATGATCCGACCTGTTCAGTTCATGCTTCAGACTAGGGATGCGCGATATAAACGGTACACGGTAGAAACGATAGACATTTAGCCTACAATAGAGATCTGTCTTCTACCGGCTAACCGCAGTAATGCTGTCTGATGTCAAATCAGAGTTGTCAGATTTAATCTTTACTTTTTTTAGTTTAAAACTGTGCGTAAGTGAACAAGAAAGTTCATACTCAATAATCCAGGTATCAAATCTGATAAGTCTCAATCTGGTCATCTGTGCGTAAGTGGTGTTAAAGTCTTTTCGAGTGCTAAGTAGCGAAGCTATAAGCTAACTTCGTCCGGTTTGCCGTAGTGTTGCCATATTCGGATGCACACGCAAAACGCTGTTCTGTTTTTCTTTTGTTTGTTTTTTTTTGTCTAAAGTTAAAGTAAGTGTTTGTCAGCTTTAGAGAAACCTGCCCTCTGATCTGTGAACAGAACACTGTGTTGTGTGATTTTACTGCGAGACCCTCTGGTCAAAGCCACAGAGGAAACTGGTTGCCTTGTCAGCGCTACTTAAAGCTGAAGGAGACGCCCTCTAGAGGGTTGGAGGGTGAAGTGTTTTCAGTGTAAAATGCTGCTCTGTTACTGTTCATTTCTTAAGTGACAATACAGGTAGTCCCCGATTTACGAGCGGGTTCCGTTACAACGAGGCGCTCGTAAACCGGAAATCTCGTAATTTGGAACGGCCGCCACGTGTCTCGTAAGTCCGGAATTTCGCTCGTAAATTGGAACGGTTTTGCTAGCGCGACTACGAACACTCGTTTTTCATCGAAAAACTGCTTATGAGTGCATAAAAATGATCGGAAACGTGTGTCCACATGTTTAGCTAACGAACTGTGGTGAAAAAACACAGAAAAACTCAGTATTTTTTGCGTTTTTTCAATAAATTCGCCAGCTCGTAAGTCCGGAACCTCGTAGATCAGAGCGCTCGTAAATCGGGGACTACCTGTATTGGAAACTGTTATGAGTTAGCAACATATTCTTTAGTTTAAAACTTATGGCTAAAACTACACAAGATATATTTTGCACTGTTTTGCACTACAAGAAAGAAGCCTAATGCTTGAGTTGTTAACTATTTAAAAACTATCTGGACCTAGTAGTGAAATTTTCTTAATAGAGATTATTTTGTGGTATAGCAGTTTTCAAAATAAATTATGGCAAAAGGACACCCTATGCTTTTTTTTTTCATTCCTATTGCAAGTTTTATACCAAAAACATATTGCGATATATATCGTTATCGCCACCCTTCACAATACATATCGTGATATGAATTTTATGCCATATCGCACATCCCTACTTCAGACTTTCAAAATAAGAGTCCCGATAAAGCCAGTTTTCTGACAGACCTCTCTACTCGAGTGTCCCTGAACTCACCAGCGTTTTGTTTGTCTTTCTGTTCCAGGATTATCTGCTGAGTCACATGTACAGCAACGCAGCCAGAGACGACCTGTGGACCAAGCTGTCCCAGGTAGGACTCACCTGCCGGGACGCGTTCCCCTTCTTGGGCCCGCGGGTCTCACGGCAGAGCAGAACCTCCCTCGCTGCGGCACTGAGGGAGGAGCAGCCTGACTCTGTGAAGCCGTTAATTACTGAGCGGTCCTAACGAAGGCCAGAGACGCTCGTGAGGACTGATGTGATGAGTCAGAGGAAGCTTGTTGCCGTGGTAACGGAGTGTCTGCTCTGGGCTTGTTTTCTTATTTGTCCTGCACAGAGTTGAGCTGTAATCACCGTCGATGGCGCCTTCATCACTCACTGTGGTTTGATTAGAGCTCTAATTACCTGAAGGTCAGTGCACGTGCTCTGATGAGTCCACGCCTCTCGTTTGTTGCAGGCCATGCGTTCAGAGGGGCGGGACATCGACATTGGGGAGATGATGGACAGGTGGACGCTGCAGATGGGCTACCCCGTGGTCACCGTCAGCAAGAACCAATCGGAGCAGCTGCCGACTCATTCCATCACCGTTAGCCAGGAGCACTTCCTGTACGGAGAGGACGGCAGGACAAACCTCAGGTTAGAGACGTCTTGTCAGTTAGGACCCGTCCTGAAACTGAAACTGTGAACGCCACGTTGGTCAAACACCACGCCGCGTCTCTCTCTGAAAAAAGACAGATGTCCTGTTTCCTGTCCTCGTCCTTGGCTCCATCATTTCAGTGTCGTTCATTTTTAATCCACATGTTTTATTCATGGCGCAGCCAAGGTGTTGAGGGGATCCGTTTTGGTGACCTTAGAATCGCATCTCTGTTTTTTGCAGATGATGTGGTCCTATTGGCTTCATCAGTTCGTGATTTACAACTTTCACTGGAGCGGTTTGCAGCCGAGTGTGATGCGGCCGGGATGAGGATCAGTTCCTCCAAATCCGAGGCCATGGTCTTGAGCCGGAAAAGGGTAGCATGCCCTCTCCGGGTCGGGGAGGAGGTCCTGCCCCAAGTGGAGGAGTTTAAGTATCTCGGGATCTTGTTCACGAATGAGGGAAAACTGGAGCGTGAGATCGATAGGCGGATAGGTGCAGCGTCCGCAGTGAAGCGGGCGCTGTACCGGTCTGTCGTGGTGAAGAGAGAGCTGAGTCAAAAGGCAAAGCTCTCAATTTACCGATCGATCTACGTTCCCACCCTCATCTATGGTCATGAGCTTTGGGTTATGACCGAAAGAACGAGATCTCGGATACAAGCGGCTGAAATGAGTTTTCTCCGCAGGGTGTCTGGACTCTCCCTTAGAGATAGGGTGAGAAGCTCAGTCATCCGGGAGGGACTCGGAGTAGAGCCGCTGCTTCTCCACATCGAGAGGAGCCAGTTGAGGTGGCTCGGGCATCTGGTTAGGATGCCTCCTGGACGCCTCCCTGGTGAGGTGTTCCGGGCATGTCCCACCGGGAGGAGACCCAGAGGAAGACCCAGGACACGCTGGAGGGACTATGTTTCTCGGCTGGCCTGGGAACGCCTTGGGATTCCCCCAGAGGAGCTGCTCCAAGTGGCTGGGGAGAGGGAAGTCTGGGCCTCCCTACTTAGGCTGCTACCCCCGCGACCCGACCCCGGATAAGCGGAAGAAAATGGATGGATGGATGTTTTATTCACGTCTTCACAACCGATGAGTTGATGAACGTCTCTGTCTTTACCTGTCCTCCATGTCTCTGTCTTTACCTGTCCTCCACGTCTTTGTCTTTACCTGTCCTCCACGTCTCTGTCTTTACCTGTCCTCCACGTCTTTGTCTTTACCTGTCCTCCACGTCTCTGTCTTTACCTGTCCTCCACGTCTCTGTCTTTACCTGTCCTCCACGTCTCTGTCTTTACCTGTCCTCCACGTCTCTGTCTTTACCTGTCCTCCACGTCTTTGTCTTTACCTGTCCTCCACGTCTTTGTCTTTACCTGTCCTCCACGTCTTTGTCTTTACCTGTCCTCCATGTCTCTGTCTTTACCTGTCCTCCACGTCTTTGTCTTTACCTGTCCTCCACGTCTCTGTCTTTACCTGTCCTCCACGTCTTTGTCTTTACCTGTCCTCCACGTCTCTGTCTTTACCTGTCCTCCACGTCTTTGTCTTTACCTGTCCTCCACGTCTCTGTCTTTACCTGTCCTCCACGTCTCTGTCTTTACCTGTCCTCCACGTCTCTGTCTTTACCTGTCCTCCATGTCTCTGTCTTTACCTGTCCTCCACGTCTCTGTCTTTACCTGTCCTCCACGTCTTTGTCTTTACCTGTCCTCCACGTCTTTGTCTTTACCTGTCCTCCACGTCTCTGTCTTTACCTGTCCTCCACGTCTCTGTCTTTACCTGTCCTCCACGTCTTTGTCTTTACCTGTCCTCCACGTCTTTGTCTTTACCTGTCCTCCACGTCTCTGTCTTTACCTGTCCTCCACGTCTCTGTCTTTACCTGTCCTCCACGTCTCTGTCTTTACCTGTCCTCCACGTCTCTGTCTTTACCTGTCCTCCATGTCTCTGTCTTTACCTGTCCTCCACGTCTCTGTCTTTACCTGTCCTCCACGTCTCTGTCTTTACCTGTCCTCCATGTCTCTGTCTTTACCTGTCCTCCACGTCTCTGTCTTTACCTGTCCTCCACGTCTTTGTCTTTACCTGTCCTCCACGTCTCTGTCTTTACCTGTCCTCCACGTCTCTGTCTTTACCTGTCCTCCACGTCTCTGTCTTTACCTGTCCTCCACGTCTCTGTCTTTACCTGTCCTCCACGTCTCTGTCTTTACCTGTCCTCCACGTCTCTGTCTTTACCTGTCCTCCACGTCTCTGTCTTTACCTGTCCTCCACGTCTCTGTCTTTACCTGTCCTCCACGTCTCTGTCTTTACCTGTCCTCCACGTCTCTGTCTTTACCTGTCCTCCACGTCTCTGTCTTTACCTGTCCTCCACGTCTCTGTCTTTACCTGTCCTCCACGTCTTTGTCTTTACCTGTCCTCCACGTCTCTGTCTTTACCTGTCCTCCACGTCTCTGTCTTTACCTGTCCTCCACGTCTCTGTCTTTACCTGTCCTCCACGTCTCTGTCTTTACCTGTCCTCCACGTCTCTGTCTTTACCTGTCCTCCACGTCTTTGTCTTTACCTGTCCTCCACGTCTTTGTCTTTACCTGTCCTCCACGTCTTTGTCTTTACCTGTCCTCCACGTCTCTGTCTTTACCTGTCCTCCACGTCTCTGTCTTTACCTGTCCTCCACGTCTCTGTCTTTACCTGTCCTCCACGTCTCTGTCTTTACCTGTCCTCCACGTCTCTGTCTTTACCTGTCCTCCACGTCTCTGTCTTTACCTGTCCTCCACGTCTCTGTCTTTACCTGTCCTCCACGTCTCTGTCTTTACCTGTCCTCCACGTCTCTGTCTTTACCTGTCCTCCACGTCTCTGTCTTTACCTGTCCTCCACGTCTCTGTCTTTACCTGTCCTCCACGTCTCTGTCTTTACCTGTCCTCCACGTCTCTGTCTTTACCTGTCCTCCACGTCTCTGTCTTTACCTGTCCTCCACGTCTCTGTCTTTACCTGTCCTCCACGTCTCTGTCTTTACCTGTCCTCCACGTCTCTGTCTTTACCTGTCCTCCACGTCTCTGTCTTTACCTGTCCTCCACGTCTCTGTCTTTACCTGTCCTCCACGTCTCTGTCTTTACCTGTCCTCCACGTCTCTGTCTTTACCTGTCCTCCACGTCTCTGTCTTTACCTGTCCTCCACGTCTCTGTCTTTACCTGTCCTCCACGTCTCTGTCTTTACCTGTCCTCCACGTCTCTGTCTTTACCTGTCCTCCACGTCTCTGTCTTTACCTGTCCTCCACGTCTCTGTCTTTACCTGTCCTCCACGTCTCTGTCTTTACCTGTCCTCCACGTCTCTGTCTTTACCTGTCCTCCACGTCTCTGTCTTTACCTGTCCTCCACGTCTCTGTCTTTACCTGTCCTCCACGTCTCTGTCTTTACCTGTCCTCCACGTCTCTGTCTTTACCTGTCCTCCACGTCTCTGTCTTTACCTGTCCTCCACGTCTTTGTCTTTACCTGTCCTCCACGTCTCTGTCTTTACCTGTCCTCCACGTCTCTGTCTTTACCTGTCCTCCACGTCTCTGTCTTTACCTGTCCTCCACGTCTCTGTCTTTACCTGTCCTCCACGTCTCTGTCTTTACCTGTCCTCCACGTCTCTGTCTTTACCTGTCCTCCACTTCTCTGTCTTTACCTGTCCTCCACGTCTCTGTCTTTACCTGTCCTCCACGTCTCTGTCTTTACCTGTCCTCCACGTCTCTGTCTTTACCTGTCCTCCACGTCTCTGTCTTTACCTGTCCTCCACGTCTCTGTCTTTACCTGTCCTCCACGTCTCTGTCTTTACCTGTCCTCCACGTCTCTGTCTTTACCTGTCCTCCACGTCTCTGTCTTTACCTGTCCTCCACGTCTCTGTCTTTACCTGTCCTCCACGTCTCTGTCTTTACCTGTCCTCCACGTCTCTGTCTTTACCTGTCCTCCACGTCTCTGTCTTTACCTGTCCTCCACGTCTCTGTCTTTACCTGTCCTCCACGTCTCTGTCTTTACCTGTCCTCCACGTCTCTGTCTTTACCTGTCCTCCACGTCTCTGTCTTTACATGTCCTCCACGTCTCTGTCTTTACCTGTCCTCCACGTCTCTGTCTTTACCTGTCCTCCACGTCTCTGTCTTTACTGTCCTCCACGTCTCTGTCTTTACCTGTCCTCCACGTCTCTGTCTTTACCTGTCCTCCACGTCTCTGTCTTTACCTGTCCTCCATGTCTCTGTCTTTACCTGTCCTCCACGTCTCTGTCTTTACCTGTCCTCCACGTCTCTGTCTTTACCTGTCCTCCACGTCTCTGTCTTTACCTGTCCTCCACGTCTCTGTCTTTACCTGTCCTCCACGTCTCTGTCTTTACCTGTCCTCCATGTCTCTGTCTTTACCTGTCCTCCATGTCTCTGTCTTTACCTGTCCTCCATGTCTCTGTCTTTACCTGTCCTCCACGTCTCTGTCTTTACCTGTCCTCCACGTCTCTGTCTTTACATGTCCTCCACGTCTCTGTCTTTACATGTCCTCCATGTCTCTGTCTTTACCTGTCCTCCACGTCTCTGTCTTTACATGTCCTCCACGTCTCTGTCTTTACCTGTCCTCCACGTCTCTGTCTTTACCTGTCCTCCACTCTTCATAATATATCAGAAACTACATGAGATCCACATGGCAGATCAGTTATCTCCCTTTAATGATGTCTGACACTTTGTCAGAAGCAGAAGAAATCTTTATTATTTCACATGTTGAGTGTTGTTAATTCATTTATTTAAACAGAACCCTTCCAATTTCCAAGGCTCAGGAAGTACCGAACGGGCAGTTTAAATGGTTCAAACTAAAAAGAAAGGTCACTTTGCAGTCTGAGCCTTACCAGGTAGCTTTCAATGAGTTTTTTGTTTAATTTTCTTACCTGTTCAGTCCACATGTCAAACAGAATTCCACATTATGCCATTACAAGATTCTCATGGCTATGTGAAAACAAACGTTTTTAGTAGAGATTGAATTTTTTTCTCATAGAAAAAACATACTGATATGTCTCATAAAGTTGTCAAATGTCTTGTAAACTTGGTGTCCTGTTACAACATCTAATGTCCAACCCCTTCAAAGTGGGACTAACAATTGGACATGGCGTGAAGGAGACTGCCTGGGAGAAATCAGCCACACACCTCACCTGCTGAACGCAGCCGCACCCAACGAGCGCACGGAACCGGGATCTTGCTGGTGACAGCCAAACGTTGGATCTCTGTTTGAGGATATGTTATGTATCCCGGAGGATGCTGCCCATGCCGACACCTGCAGGTTTTGTATATGTTGGCAGCTGTCTTGTTTTCCCTTGGTCACGCCTGTTTTGTTAATTAGTCTGATTATGGTCAGGCTTGTGTGTTCAGCCTGAAGGGCCTGTGTGACACTCCTATATGAACTTCAAGGTGAGGTTGCTTGAATGCTGAGTTTTGTGGGCTCAGAGAGAGTGTGGTTGCTTCATGCTGAGTTGTTTGGGTACTGTGTGGTACCGTGGGGTGTGCTCCGCCCGCCCCTGTCTTGGAAGTTGGTAATCTTCTGTTGAGAAGATTGTTGGTGAGTTGCTGATTGCTCATTTTTGGATTTTGACTGTGCTTGGTGCACTATGAAGTAGTTGCTTGTTTTGGTTTTGTTGTGCTTGGTGCACTTAGAAGCTGTATGGTGCTTTTGTGACGTTTAGGTCCTGCTCAGGTGAGGGACGCTGAACTGAGTGGTCTAACTAGTTTTGGTTTAACCAGGAGGTTGTGTGGTTGGCCGAGGTGTGACAACTGTTTGGAGTTTTCTTTTGTCTGCTGACAGTGTGAGTTCGGTAGTCCAGTTTTATCGTTTTTCTTTTTACGCCTAGACTTCCCTTTTGGTTAGGTAGTCCGTCACTAGAGAGGCTTTGGCGGCCCTGTTCTATGGGTTGGCCCTTCTCTGGTGACGTTATTTTACTTTTGGCCGACTCACCCTGTCCTCCATTCTTTTGATACTTTTGTTTGTTTTGTGACGCTGTGCCAGAAGAAGCTGCGCTCCGCACCAGGAGGGAGGAGTGCGGGGATCCATCTTGACACCAGACGTGCAGTGGTCAATAAAGTTTTTATTAAACTAAATCCTTCTTGTGTCCTGTGTCCATTAAATGTGTTCGGCCTGAGCCAGCCATAACAGGATACCAAGAACTACTGCTGCATGCTGAGGAACCGGCTGCTGGTACACACTGGAGAGCCGGGTAGCTGGTACACATTGAGGAGCCGGGTAGCTGCTATGTGCGGAGGGGCCAAGCCACTGCGGCACTGAGGAGCCGTGCCGCTGTTGTACCCCGGGAGGACAGGCCACTTCAGTGCGACGTCACTGTACATCTCATCGGGAGCTACTGGCTTAGGCCTTTCTGGCGTCCTCGCAATAGAGCTCAAGGGAGTTCATCTTCTAGGAATGACAGCCTCCGGGCCCGTATTGGGTGAGCCATGCCGAAACACATTGCACGGGGAGAGGGTTTGGATGCAACAGAGCGCAACTCAGACAATAAGGAGAAGATTAAAAAAATCTCAACTTTATGAGTGCACAACTTTCAAAATTAGATTCACAACAAGAACTACTGCTCGGCAGTGACGTGCGGTGAGGTTCATGGCTGGTGAGGCACTGTGCAGTTTTTTTTCATATGTATAATAAAAAACAGACAAAAAATGTTCTCCACATTTTGGCTTCTGTCTGCCATAGCTTCTTCAGCGCATTGGATACTTTGGATAGCATTATTTTCTTCTTTTATAATACATGAACCCTACAGAGTAGTTTATTCGCCATTTGATTGGCAGCAGTTAACGGGTTGTGTTTAAAATCTCATATCAGCAATCTTTACACATACAAACTGTAGCACACAAAAAGCACATTTAATTTGGAGAAAAAATTATTTTAGTTTTACATTTACTTAAATTAAACTATAACAAAATATATTTTTATTTTACAGAAAAGAGCTGTGAGAATTATTACAAGAAAGCCTTACTGTCATCCATCTAATATATTATTTAAACAACTCAAAGTACTGAAGTTTTATGATTTGGTGGACTATAATATTTTGTTAGCAATAGAACCCTCAAATGTTCAAATGTATTTTGTTAAGAGAGAAAGCTGCTACAGTCAAGGGAAGTGAAATTTTTGCAAAGTCAAGTTATAGGACTAGTTTGAAGGGATGGTTTATTTCAATACAGGGAGTTGAATTGTGGAATGTTTTGGGAAATCATAATAAAGATGTAAACTCTGTGATTATGTTTTTAAAAAATGATCAAAACTAAATTGTTAACAAAATACTAAAGCTTTTAGTTAAGTGTTTAATGTTCTAGAATCTAGATATTTGTAGATTGTGAAAAGTTACTCTCTTTGCCCTGTTACTTATAGATAATTATTGTTTTAATTGATTGTTTGAACTTGTTTTGTTTTGAAAAAAGGGGCAGATAAAATAAGATTTCTTCTATTCTTTCATATAATATGTGATGTTTTTTTTCTTTGTCTTGTGGTTTTTAATGTAAAATGAATAAACTAAAAAATAAAATTAAAATATTAATAAAGTCCATGTCCACTCCCTCTGAACAAATACGTCAATTACTTTTTTCTTCCTTGTCGGCTTTCAGTTTTAAAAGTCTCTCTGCCTCCATGGAGATCAGAAGAAAGCCTTCCTTGATCAGAAATGTAATCCTCCATTGCGAAATTATAGCCAATCAGGAGAAAAAATAGCTGAATCACTGCACTTTCCTTACATTAAGGGCCAGTTTACACGGCGCGTATTTTGAGTGTAACCGCTACTTTCTCTTTGCGACTTTGCTTATCGCCTACACGACGCTGCTGGCCCCCCTCTTTGACTCCGATACTTTTCTGACCCTGCTCTCAAGGTGGAAGTTTTTCGCTGACCCCCCGCTGATAATGTAAACATCTCCCGTGGAGCTTTTGTGTCAACCACATGCGCGCAGCCCGCATGCGCGGACAGTCTGACATTTCACGTGTCACGCTGCAAAATATAACAGTTTAACAATAATAAACAGTATTTATGTTGGCGTGGGAGATGTAAATTTATCTGAACTACAGTATCTATCTGGACTCGTTACATTTTTTAAACAGTGCGTAACGTGCTGTGAAAATGAAGACACCAGGTTTATTTTTTATTTATTTATTTATTCAGCACCACAAAGTTTACAACACAAACACTGAGAATTAAACTGAACACACTATTAAACAGTGTTGGGAATGTTACTTCAAAAAAGTAATTAATTATAGTTACTAGTTACTTCGCCCAAAAAGTAACTGAGTTAGTAACTGAATTACTCACCTATAAAAGTAATTAGTTACCAGGGAAAGTAACTATTGTTTGTTTGGTTGGTTTAAGTTTAGATATATCTACGAATTTTAAGTAGAAATGCTTACAGCACCTCAACAGAACATGACTGTTTGACATACTATACTTCAAGTTTTTTCTTCATTACAAAATACAGGTTAACAAAATAATATAACAATTGTGTTTTTCAGCTCTATGTACACCCTGTACTGTTCAAGTGTTTTCTTAGAAATAAAAGTAAACAGTTAAAATAAGTGCTTTGTAGTGTAAAATAAAATCAAACTCTCACACAACTGGTTCTTCAAGAATTTTCTTAAAAACAAAAGAACCATTTTCACAATATGAAGTACTTTTAAAACAGTACTGAAAAGCTGAATTACCTGAGCAGTTGTGAGATGCTTGTCAGATCAGATTACGACGGACGTACACTTCGCTCCGGGACATAATGTACACTTCACATGCACGTTCTTGCCTTTTACCTCAAGGAGAGTAAAGTAATTTCTGTATTTCCACTTTGAAAACGCCAACTTTCCCTCCAAACTCGCCATTGCTGCCAGACTTCTGTTAACTTTTCAGATTTGAAGCTTCCTGCTGCAGCGTGTGTGAGCTGAACAACAAAACCGCTGATTGGCTGACCTCTGACTGACACTCTACCTTAGCTAATCAGCATCATCCTTTTTGTTTAGCCCCTCCCCTCTGCTCCCACGTCTATCCACCTTATTTTCGATTTCGCGCGACTACCCATAATTCATAGCGGAAGCCGGGAGTGTACTTCCGCCCGCTCATGCTCCTACCCTCCCTCCCCTCTGCTGCCTCCACCCTCCCTCACCAACAAGGGAAAAAAAAAGTAAACAAGCAGCGAGAGACAGCGCGCAGAAGACAAAATAACGTGCACCATTTTAGTGTTTGTAACGGTAACGGCGTTGTAACGATAGACATAGTAACTACTTAGATTACCCGTTAATGAAAAAAATAACTCAGTTTGTAACGCCGTTTATTTATAACTCCGTTATTCCCATCACTGCTATTAAAACACGTGAACCGAACTGTAACTACGTTAATGAACTGGACTCTTGCTGTGTGTTCATCTGGACCCATCAGAACCGCCGAACCGTCTGCCTGTTTGTTGGAACGACAGCTTCTCCACCTGGCAGAAATAAATAAATAAATTTAAAAAAACTCAGTTGTTGTGTGATCAAAGTAAACACAAGCAAACATTATATTAAGAACGTTGATTTACCTGCTGTAAGTCAGCTGTTTATCACGGAGTAAAGTCCGGTTCTGGTCCACAGTCCACTCAGCGTCTGGTGTGCAGCTTGTTAGATGAAGAGAGTCCCGCTTGGTGTCAAATCTGTTGACTCTTATCCAAATTCCAGCTTTAACTTGTTGTTAACTTGTTGACAACAACTTGTAGTTAGCTGATTTTAGCCAGAGAGGAAAGCAGACGAGGAGGCTGCCTCGGCTGCTGTTTACCTCAGGCAGCACGCATGCGCAGTAGTGAAGGTTCCAAAAATCACAGCGCCATCTAATGGCCCAGCATGGTAACTACAGTGAAATCATGAGGACGGGGGGTGGAGGGGGAGAGAGTCGTATCCACAGAATTCGACCGTGTCAACGCAAAACTTTTCACCTAATTAACATACCCAAAACATCCGTTTCCCCCACACAGTGTCCGTGTAAACAGGGCCTAAATTGTAGCGTGTTCGTTGTCACTTCCTCCTGCTGCAGTGCAATGGAGGAGGCTCAAACAAGCAGAACCCTGGGCTCACTAGCCCAGCCTCCTCGAGGCCTGCCGCACGCAGCTCATTTTCTCAGTTTTATGATCGCTCAGCACAAGAAACACGTTACACACACACATACAGTTTTAGACAAAAACATTAGACATTATATTCACCAGCTAAACTATAGAAATGTAGTTTATATAGCAAAAGTATTTGGACATTTTAATAGCGACATAAAAGGAGCAGGAATACGGGCTCACTGCAGCACAGTCAGCGAGTGATTGCGCAATCTGGTGAAGCTGCTGTTGCCTCTGCCGCTCTGCGCACGTCTCTTCTCTTCCCAGTATTTGAACGCTATATAAGAAAAATCGGTGAGTTTGAATAAAAAATAACTTAAAACTGGTTTAGTTTTTAGTAAAATAAGTTTATAGTACAAATCAAAGGATAAATACAATAATTACATTTTTTTTTTTTTTCAATTTACTTTTTTCTTTCTATGATGACAGGGGAGGTGTGGCCTCACTTGCCTCCCCTGACCGCACGCCACTGCTGCTCGGTATGGTAGAGGAAGTGGAACATTTGAAAGTTGCACTAAGAGCTAAAGACCGGAAAATAGCAGAACTGAAGAAAAAAGTAGATGAACTGGAACAGTATACACGAAGGGATGACTTAATGATTACTGGACTCGAAATAAAACCCAGAACCTACGCTCTGTAGCAAGGGGAGACACCACAGAAGATGCTCCTCCACAAGAACTGCTCACTCTGGAGCAACAGGTAATGACTTTTTTGAAAAACAAAGACACTGACATAAAATCTGAGGACATTTCAATTTGTCATACCTTACCAAATAAATCAGAAAAAAGTAAATCTCCTATTGTTATCAGGTTCATCAGTAGGAAAGCGAGAAACAATCTTATGATGTAAGCAAAAAAATTTAATGTAACAAATGTCTATATAAATGAACACCTAACGAGAAAAATGGAAACTATGCCCGTGAAGCAAGGTTGTTGAAAAAACACAAAAGAATTGTAGCAACTTGGACAAGGAATGGAAACATCTGGATTAGAGCTAAAGAAGGGTCACAGGCTAAAATAATAAAAGAACTGAAGGATTTAGAAGAATTAAGATGAGTTCAGGAGGGGACAAACTACAAAATTAAAAACAAAAAACACTCAAACAACTTGGTACATATTGAATACATAAAATGTTGACACCAATGGACACAAACACTAAAATATGATTACATATGAAGATTCAGATACAAGCGGCTGAAATGAGTTTTCTCCGCAGGGTGTTTGGACTCTCCCTTAGAGATAGGGTGAGAAGCTCAGTCATCCGGGAGGGACTCAGAGTAGAGCCTGCTTCTCCACATCGAGAGGAGCCAGTTGAGGTGGCTCGGGCATCTGGTTAGGATGCCTCCTGGACGCCTCCCTGGTGAGGTGTTCCGGGCATGTCCCACCGGGAGGAGACCCAGAGGAAGACCCAGGACACGCTGGAGGGACTATGTTTCTCGGCTGGCCTGGGAACACCTTGGGATTCCCCCGGAGGAGCTGGCCCAAGTGGCTGGGGAGTGGGAAGTCTGGGCCTCCTTACTTAGGCTGCTACCCCCTGCGACCTGACCCCGGATAAGTGGAAGAGAATGGATGGATGGATGGATGGATGGATGGATGGATGAATATAAAAATATAATGATAAGTTGTGTATATCGATCAACTGATTCAAATATAGAGCAATTCACAGATCAAATCATGGATCTGCTATAAAAGAGTTTAAACAAAACAGTTTTTATGTGGAGACTTCAATATTGATTTGGGAAATAAAACAGACTCAAATAATATCAGTACATTTATAAACTCCATGCATAGTTTAAATCTTTATCCACTAATATCAAAACCTACAAGAATTACAACTCACAGTGCCACAATAATTGATAATATTTTTACAAATGTAACAAATAGAGAGATAATGGGTGGTATTTTGATTACTGATGTAAGTGACCACTTACCAGTTTTCACAATTTACAAAAATGACCAATACAATATAAAACGAGAAACAAAAAAGAGAAAAATAATAAACACATCTAAAAAAGCTTTGGATAATTTAACAGAGGATTTACGAAAACAAAATTGGAGGGATGTGTATGTTGACGATGTAAACCGTGCATATGATATATTTATGAATATTTTGGGAGTTCTATATGAAAAAAATTGTGTGCAAAAAATATATACAAAAAGAGATGTTGTTGATAAACCATGGATGACCAAAGGATTAAGAAATGCTTGTAAAAAGAAGAACTACTTGTACTCATGCTTCATAAAACTAAAAACAAAAGAAGCAGAAGAGAGATATAAGAAGTATAAAAATAAGTTGGTATGGATTTTAAGAAAACACAAGAAGGAATTTTACATTATAGTGAATTATTAGACAAAAGTAATGGTAACATGAGGGAAACATGGTGAATAATGAATAGGGTTCTGAAAAACCATGAAGTAAAATCAGGTATTCCACAATATCTTGTAAAGGATGGTATTGAGATCCACGATCAAACTGAAATTGTAAAAGAATTTAATCATTATTTTGTGAATGTTGGTCCGAGTCTGGCTACTAAAATACCAATAGTAGATAAAGATGTGAATCATAAAGTTACAAGTTGTAAAAATAATATTTTTCTTGAAGGAACTAACAAATAAGAAATAATGAATATTGTAAAACACCATGCAGACAAAAAAAATCAACAGATTGGGTTGACATGGATATGATGTTTGTAAAATATATAATAAGTTACGTTATTGAGCCATTCACATATATATGTAATCTGTCATTCTCAACAGGAATATTTCCAAAAAATATGAAAATAGCCAAAGTAATCCCTCCTTTTAAGAATGGTGAGAAATGTGTGTTAAATATTTATAGACCAATATCATTGTTACCATTGTTTTTGAAGATTTTGGAGAAGTTATTTGCGATCAGATTGGATGGATTTATCAATAAACAGAATATATTAAGTAACAGTCAATATGGATTTAGATCAAATACTTCAACATCAATGGCTCCTATTTAATTAATGGAAAAAATAACAACTGCTGTTGACCAGAAAAAGAGTTGTGTTAGTATTTATGTTGATCTAAAGAAGGCATTTGATACTATTGACCACAAAATTATTCTTGAGAAGCTGTATAAATATGGTATTAGAGGGCCAGCACTACAGTGGGTAAATAGTTACTTGAAAGAAAGAAAACAATTTGTTCAAATAAATGATGTAAGATCTGAACTTTGTAACATTACATGTGGAGTGCCGCATGGTTCTGTACTTGGACCCAAGTTATTTAATTTATATGTGAATGACTTGGCAGATGTGTCAGAACTTTTTTTAATTTGTTTAATTTGCTGCTGACACAACTTTTTTGTTTGGGTAAAGACATAGAACGACTGTTGCAAATGATACAGACAGAATTTGTAAAAACACAAAATTGGTTTCACCTAAATAAATTGTCATTAAATTTGGAAAAAACATTTTACATGATATTCAGCAATAGTAAAAGGAATATTGATGCACCATTTACAGTAGATTGAATTGAGATTTTGTAGAGTTAGTGAGGTGAAGTTTCTGGGTGTCATCATTGATGAAAAATTAACATGGAAACCTCACATAAACAATTTAAGAAAGAAAAAATCCAAATCAATAGCAATACTGTATAAAGTAAGGGAACTATTAAATGATAAAGCATTGGTCATGTTATATAATGCAATAATTGTTCCACATTTAATATACGGCATTGAAGTCTGGGGTAAGGCATGTAAAACAATTACAAATCCTATTTTTATTTTACAAAAAAGAGCAGTAAGAATTATTACAAGAAAAAATTATGTTAGAGAATTCAAACATTGATCATTTAAAACGTATTACTTTAATGTATTCTGATGAATCATTAACCAGTTTGCTTTCCTAAAAGTCTTTCTGTATGAAACATCTCTGAAGAACACAACTTGTTGCTTCCTGCACATAGAACAAAAACACTGATTAAGCCAGCTCATGTTTTAATCACAGATAAGGTTTTGACATTACGTTATTGTTTGTTTTGACATTGCCACACTCATGTTTTAATCACAGATAAGGTTTTTACATTACGTTATTGTTTGTTTTGACACTGCCACGTTTTCCATGTGCTATCTGAAACTGTCTTCCTGTTACTCATCATTGTCATACTCTTGAGAGAATAAAAACCCAGCATGCACTTTCCAATTCGGATTTGATCTCAAACAGTTTTGAAACTTGTTTCAAAGTGTCTTGAGGTGATCTCCCATTTTCAAAGTCTGCTGCTCTGAAAATTAATTCTTGTCTCTCTTCTTGTGTGGTTCATGTTGAAGGTGAAGGTGTTTAAAAATCCTCCATCATTGGTTCCCTGACCGGGATTTTCCTCTTACTTGTCTCTGGTGGACTCAGAGGACGGACGCACTACTAGCCCATGCACGGCAGTTTCAAAAGTCTGGTAAGGGTGGACGTTTTACCCCGCCAGACCAGCGTTCTTTAGGTCCGATTCTCTGGCCATCGACGGGACGGTTTGACGGAAGATCCAGTCGAATACCACACGAACCTGCAAGGAGTGAGTACATATTATTGCTTCGTATGGCGGGAAGTACGTTAAATTGCTTTGTACGGCATGGTAGTACAGTTTTGGTTTGCTTGGCACAGCGAGAAGTGCTGTAAATTGCTTTGTACGGCATGGTAGTACTGTTTTTGGTTTGCTTGGCACAGCGAGAAGTGCTGTAAATTGCTTTGTACAGCTAGAAAGTACTGGTTTGGTTTGATTAGCACAGAGTTCAGGTGCTGTAAATTGTTTGCTTAAGTACAGCTTGAAATACTAGTTTGGGTTGTTTAGCACAGAGATAAGGTGCTATAAATTTTGCTGACGTACAGCGGGAAGGTACGGAAATAGGACATTTTTCTTTTTAGACGCGTCCTGTTGAAGTTGTGTTCGTCTGTTTGCCTCTGTGGGGCCTAAAAATATGTGTCGTTGTTGTGCTTCTCTGCGGGCCCCTAAGTTGCGATTCGTCCGTCTGCCTTCTGTGTGTTCTTAGGAATGTGTGTGCATTTTTATTGTGCCTGTCTGCGGGCCTATCTATCTCTTTGTTTATCTTTCTCTCCCTCTGTGTATGTGTGAAAATATAACTGAGGTATTTTGAGCTGACTTTCTGATCACAAGGTCAACTTTATAAACCTCTATTAAAGAAAGAACTACAAAAAAGCATTATATAAAAATCGCTCCGAGCCTAAAACGTTGCCAGATAAATACTACAACCAGATTTCTAAGAAATTAAATGATTACTAACTTACAAGATGAAACCTGTGCTGACAGCAGTCCGTAGGCCCAGCTCATCCAGGAACATGTTTGGGGCTGGAGGTATCGTCTCCTACAAAGAAAGAACACAGATAATAACACTGATTTAAGCTACTAGCACTCTCCATTTAAAACATGACTAAATGATACACATAAAACGTTAATCGTTGTATTTTTCTGCACTTATGAAACAATTATAATGGGATAAAATATCTGAAAACGCATCCGGAAACACTAGCAGGAAAGCTAACTAGAATTTTTAATTTAAAATAAAATATTTACATGCATATCTCAAACATACTAATATAACCGAATGGTTTACTAACGTTTGGCTGATCGATCAATCTCTTTTACAAAATTCTGATCCAAACAGTTTAGGTTTTAAAGCTTAACAAACTAAAACTATGAGCATTCTGCATTGAATTTGGCGTTAGCGTAGCTATTAGCTAGCGGCCCATTTCTTAACACTTTTAACGATAAAAAGTCCAAATTATTTCGCTAAAACCAAGCGGGCATGATCACGTTTCTTGTATTGAATATCTAAAGGTGAAACTATCCGACTTTAATCAGCTAATATTACTTTTTTGGTCGACAATTGCAGTCCACTGGACGCTAACGTTGCTACGAAACTTTGTCGCCCGTCTAAAATCCGTAAATAGGTAGTCATTCTGTAAAAACCTGACGCTTCAAATTTTTGTTTTCGCTGTGAACAGACGCTGAGAAATTCGCTTACCGATTTTAGTAAGTATCTTTTAGATGAATGTGGAGGAATATCCTGAAAATCCTGAATATCCAAGTCTGATGTGTCTTCAGGGTGAATGTTGCACTTTGACCCCGGAAAAAGAAAAACGTCAAAACTCCTGTAGAGACCCGTAATGGCCAAAAGAAGGTACTGCAGGATCAAATAGAAATTAAAGCTTTCTATCAATCTTAGTGATTTAATTAAGCAATATAAATAGGTCAAATTAAGTTTAAAATGTTTTTTATATTTTAAGAGCTGTTTTCCTTTTAGGAGTTATTTCCATTGTGCAAATCAGGATCTTTTAAAGATAAATGCTATGTCCCAAAATAGAACTGGCTATCATATGATTATTTTTGAACCTGGCTTTTAATATTTACATTGCTATTTTTATTTTTTCTTCTCAAAGCAGCCTGAGAAGACAGGGGTCTGTGGAACGGGGAGGTGAGTCTGGCTGTGCCCATAGAACACATAACAAGTAGCCTTCACCAAAGCTAGCAACTAAAATAGTTCATTACAGCATACTGTGTCTGAGTAAATTATAACCCATAAACTTAAACATAAACATCGATACTACAAAATTTCCAGATTAATTTACCTTTTTTTTAGATGATAATTTAAGTTTTAGAAGCTCAAATACAAAATAAAAACTTGACACTTGTAAATTATATAACTAAAATATCTAACAGTCATGGGAAATAATAGCAGTAAAAAATCTCCTACAGGAGCAGAAACAAACACAAAAGATTCAAGATTCATGAGCCGAAAACATCCGGAATCAGTTAAATATGTCAAAGAAAGGATGGCAAAATATAAGATAGAACCCAACCTTAAAGCAGACATCTGGAAAACACTTGTTTCTGTACTGAAGAACCAAATTATTCTAAACAAAGGCAAGAAGAAAGAAAAAATAGAACACCAATTGGCAATTGCTAAAATATGGCTGTATGAATCACTAATTAGACTTGAAGAGATAAGAACATCCACGGAGGCCAGACTCCAACAAAAACAAATGTCAAAGATGCAGTCCTCCACTTCACAACCTCCTTGCTCCTCTTCGAACGCTTTCCCTCTGATACAAGTCATGAATCCAGCTGCAGATATAAAAGGCAACCCGCAACATGCTTTAGTTTTTAGGCCGTGGACCCTCGAAGAGGCTAGAAAAGCTGTTGAAGGGGTTAGCAGTCACTTAGAGGATCCTGAAATGTGGATCATGGATATGGAGGGTATTATACATTCCTATTGCCTTAATGGTCATGAGACCGGTGAAGCAGCTCAGTCGTCTTTGGGAAAACATTGGGCCCGAGTGCGTGGTGACTACACTGGCAGGGGAAATGATGGGGCCCCCCTCCCCTATGATGTAACAACCCCAAACCACCTAACTGGATGTTACAAGCAACAGTGGGATGCTCTTTGTGGTAGAGTGCGCACCGTTTTCAAACGAAAAGCTGATTACGCTGCACTCTCTGCAATCAAACAAAAACAAGGGGAAGATGTCAATGATTTTAAAATAAGATATGAAAAGGATTTCAAAATTTATAGTGGTATCGATTACACTAACGAGCCAACCTCAGCTTATCAGCAACAGCTGAAGAACGGTCTGCTACAATCTTGTACTCCAAACATTTCAGGTTGGATAAAGAAACACTTTGTAGAACTGGACACTTGTACTGTTGAGGTTTTTATGCAATGGGCACGTCATGCTGAGAAAGTGCTGAAAAAGAAAACAGGAGATAACCCTGACAACAAAACAAATGTGTTTTACAGTAATGACCCAGACTCAGAAATATATTACAATGCTCCTATGACTAACAGCAACAGAAGGAGACACATGAGACCAAGAGGCCATGGTTTTAACAGATACATACCACAGTATGACCGTCCCCGACAATATCGTCCTGCCACCTGCTGGAGGTGTGGCGAGTTCGGACATGAAAAACGTGACTGCCAGAAAGATTTAGATCATCCAAACAGAGGAGAATTTGCTCACAGAGAAGCATTTCCTATGACAAGAAACCGCTCCGATAACAGGGACGGTTATAATGCATGGCTAGTTGATAACACTCCCAACTCCAGCTCTGTCGAAGAACAGGAAGTTGTGAATATTTGTTCAGCTTTGGATTTATTGAATCCTTTGAAAGAAAGACCTTATATAACGCTTAAAGTCAACTCAGTTTATGTGGATTTTCTTTGCGATACAGGTGCATGTAAAACAGTTTTAAAAACCAGTGTTCCTGGTCTGAAACCATCACAAAACTCCATCTGGGTAAAATCAGCAGATGGCCTGACCAATAGACAAAGCATTTCCAAACCGGTGTACTTCACAGATGAAGAAACTGGTTCTTGCATTTCAGCAAATATTGTAATATCACCTGACTGTCCCGTAAATTTACTGGGCAGAGATTTACTGACAAAACTGGCCATTGCAATCATTCCCGTCAAGGACGGAATGAGAGCCACAAGATTGGACAAAACTCAGATTTATGCAAATCAAAGCCTGATCGATGTTTACTGCTCACATGACCTGGGTTCAACTGACAATCTAACAGCTGTTTCCTTTTTGATGCAGGAAGCAGGTAATGTGCTGACAAAGAAGGAGGATGAAATGCCTCTGAGCCAATTACAATTAGACATGAGTTTTCTCTCAGAACGTGATGAAACTGACCTGAAACATTTACCTAACACATTGTGGTCTTTAGGACCTTCTGATGCTGGTTTGTTAAACTCCATCCTGATGAGCTCAAACAATGATGACATGATAAATAAAACAGTCCTTCTAGACATGCAGAAAGCTGCACCTAGACAGGAAAAGCAGATGTGGGAAACTAAAAGCGCACAGCTTAATGCTTATGGTTTGTATATGAGAATCCCTCTGTACTCTGTTAGGACAAGAGCATGTTTCATAGTGAACGGCTGGTGTCAGAAGTGGGATATCACTAATCTGCTGAGATCTGAACACCTCCATGACTACAGCACCAATCTATGGTGGCAACTGATGAACAAAACTGCTTATGAAGGGAAAACTACCAACTGCTACGTCTGTGCTCATCTACCCTATGCCACCCACAATTCAGGTTTGCAACCTGCTACTGTACACACAGACCAACAAGCGTGCCTGTATGGACTAAGTACCCACCTAGGAACAGGCAGATGGGTAAGACGAGACTACACGAAACCACTGTTTGATGAAGCGAAGGGTATGCACACAGACCTACACAGACAATTAGCCATGGTGACTATGGGATACAACTTCATGTCAAATTGCAGCGTCACCTCAAATGTCATGCCTCTACCCCAGACGTCCATCAAACTGCTTGAACTGATCACCATGGCACATCTGCCGCCAAGCGTTTTGGGACTCTGTGTTTTCAACAATGGAACCATCCCAGTGGGCCTGGTACCCTGGAACTTATGTGACAAAGTGTATTCATTCTGTGATGTCACGTATCCACGTACAAATACACTGAACTATGTACATTGCGTTTTCTGTAAAGCAGGACTGCATTATGAAAACGCCAACTGTTTTGAGTCAGGAGGTGTCATCGATTGCACACACCTCCTTGAACAAAGAACTTTCAACATCAGCAAGCCAACAAGAGGACGACAGGAAACCACCCACTGCAGCATTGCAGTGCCAAGTGACAAAGGCTGTTGTATTTTAACTGACTGGTATTTCTTGTGTGGACACAGGGCCTATACAGCATTGCCACCTAATTGGGGGGGCCTTTGTGCTTTGGTCCCCCTATCCAACACGATGCTTGTGCTGAGGAAGGCACCGACGTCCACAGCCCACAGGTCACGACGCTCTCCAATGCCTGAGATAACAAGATGGGGAGGGCTCACCACCAGCACCGGCGTCCCATGGGAATTCAGGATCTGGAATGGAGGGGAAAAGTTCTTCCAAAGCCTCTTCCCATGGGTAGGAGTCGGTTAAGTATGAATTCACGTTGAAATCAACAGGTATGCCCTCCCCCGCCTCATCAACGACACCTACAAATCAGCAAATGGAACTTTGGGAGAGCTGAAAGCAATGGGAGAGATGATCCTACAAAACTGAGTTGTTCTCAAACCTCTTGACTGCATCATGAGGAGGCGTGTGTAAAATTATTGGTGAATCATGTAGTACCTACATCCCAGATGAATCAGGAACAAGAGGAGACATCCACGATGCTTTGCACGATCTGAGCGAACTCAAAAAAGTACGATGAGAGCGGGACTAAAAGAACAAACCCCTCCGACCCATGGTCATGGTTCACCTCTGGACTATGGTGGCACCTCCTCCTGAGAATCTGCACACCAATCCTGATGATATTGTTTCTATTTTTGCCTTCTTTCTATTTGTATAGTACCATGTCTGAAAAACATGATGATGATAGTTTTTACAGGTGTTCTAATCAGTCTACATCAAACCCATTTCGTTTAAAATGATGAGGATTATACCCCGCTGGAGTCAGTGGGACATGATGTATATGATAATTAGCATAAAAAGAAAAAGCAGAGTGATTCTAGTGCTGAAAGTAATAATAATAATAATAATAATTAATGAAATGAGTTTTCTCCGCAGGGTGTCTGGACTCTCCCTTAGAGATAGGGTGAGAAGCTCAGTCATCCGGGAGGGACTCGGAGTAGAGCCGCTGCTTCTCCACATCGAGAGGAGCCAGTTGAGGTGGCTCGGGCATCTGGTTAGGATGCCTCCTGGACGCCTCCCTGGTGAGGTGTTCCGGGCATGTCCCACCGGGAGGAGACCCAGAGGAAGACCCAGGACACGCTGGAGGGACTATGTTTCTCGGCTGGCCTGGGAACGCCTTGGGATTCCCCCAGAGGAGCTGCTCCAAGTGGCTGGGGAGAGGGAAGTCTGGGCCTCCCTACTTAGGCTGCTACCCCCGCGACCCGACCCCGGATAAGCGGAAGAAAATGGATGGATGGATGGATAATTAATTCAATTTATAACGCACTTTTCATTACTGAAAATCTCAAAGTGCTACACATATATTGAATGCTACACACATTCATAAACCGGTGGCGGCAGACTACCATGCAAGGTGCTTTCCAGTCCTACCGGGAGCAACTCAGGGTTAAGTGTCTTGCCCAAGGACACAACGACACATGGTGCGGGTCCCGGGAGTCGAACCGCCAACTTTCCGATCGGGAGACGACTGCCATTACCACTACACCACGGCCGCCCGTGAAAGTATTTCACAATAACCGGTGCTGTAATGATGTTTTAGTTTTTCTAGGCTACATTTAAGATCAAAGTAATTTTCAAACCAACTAAAACCTTTTCTCATTTTTGTTGTTGTTTTTCTTTTGGTTTAAGTCCATAAAGGACCTTAGTTCATAAATAACACATTTTTGCTGTGCGCCTCAATGATCGTTTCCCACATATTTTACAAACATTATTTTTAACTGTTCATCTGATTAAGTTGTAACCAGTTTAAATGATAAAGAGGACAGAGATGTTAGAGAATTCAAACATTGATCATTTAAAACTTATTACTTTAATGTATTCTGATGAATCATTAACCAGTTTGCTTTCCTAAAAGTCTTTCTGTATGAAACAAAACATCTCTGAAGAACACAACTTGTTGCTTCCTGCACACAGAACAAAAACACTGATTAGGCCAGCTCATGTTTTAATCACAGATAAGGTTTTGACATTACGTTATTGTTTGTTTTGACATTGCCACACTCATGTTTTAATCACAGATAAGGTTTTGACATTACGTTATTGTTTGTTTTGACACTGCCACGTTTTCCATGTGCTATCTGAAACTGTCTTCCTGTTACTCATCATTGTCATACTCTTGAGAGAATAAAAACCCAGCATGCACTTTCCAATTCGGATTTGATCTCAAACAGTTTTGAAACTTGTTTCAAAGTGTCTTGAGGTGATCTCCCATTTTCAAAGTCTGTTGCTCTGAAAATTAATTCTTGTCTCTCTTCTTGTGTGGTTCATGTTGAAGGTGAAGGTGTTTAAAAATCCTCCATCAAATTATATATATATCCATCAAACATATTGTTTTATAAACTAAAGATATTGAAGTTCTATGATTTGGTTGATTATAGCATTTCACTATTTATGTTGAAGGATAAATCACTGTTATACACGTTATTATGATTAAACCTATATTATTCACATGATCAAACCTATAGTAGATGTGTTTCTATTCACAAATGTGTTTCATGTAACCACAACGGTTTATACATGTTCAGGTGTGCCAGTATTAAACTCGTTTAACCAGAGCTGCTGGAGAGGGCCTCAACCCACGGACCACCTCTTTGAAGCAAACCAGAGCTGCACACAACACATTCCAAGGGGGAGGGCACACATGCAGCTTTAGTATACCACACACATCAGAAATACATTTAGTTATGCTCAATACACAGGCTCACACTTAGTTAATCACACACAAGGTGCACAGGACAATAACTTGTTTAAACTTAAGCAAAACTCGTTTAAATCTAGAACTGCTCCTCTGAATTTGCACAAACAAAGAAGCACACAAACTGATAAAGGTCAGGAAGCAGAGACCTTGAGCAGGATCATAAATCTCGTTGCTAAGGCAACTATCAGGTTTAACCAATGGGACAACAGCAGTATCCCAAAACAATTTATGGTACCACATAACATCACGTATCAAGAAGAGACTTTAGGCATTCCTGGGACGACTTCACGGCGAGAGGTTCGATCCAGCAGCTTGGTTCGTGTGCACATGAATTGACCTAATGCCCATTTTCTGTTTAACCTGTTTTAAACCTGTGTCTTAATCAATAAACCTTACTTTTCTCAAGAGACGCCTGGTCATTTCCGAACACCATTAAACTGAAATCCCTTCAGCTGGTGACCGACCGACGTGATGACCCAGGCGGACTTCTGAGAGGACGAGGAGCTCGTGGATCCGAGAGTGCAGGGGCCCGATACAACAAGATAAGGTGAGTTGTTACCGTGTTTAACTAGAACAACAATTTGGCCCAGAAACCAAATTTACTGCACTTTAGGTCCCACAGGTTCTCTCGTGATAAAGAGTCCTTGGGAAGATAAATAAAACTATTAAACTAGTTTATAAGAGGTTTTCCTCAGACACAGGTTTCAGCTTAAACAGAAGCGCGCAGGCTCGGTTCGGGATCAGGGGGGGGCGAAGGCCGCTCCCCGCCTGGTGCGGCCGAGGAGCACACGTTCGTTTAAATAAATCACGGGTCAAGCGAACGTCGAAGTTTTTATTACTTACTGTTTGAGGATAAGCGTTTCCATTCAAGCTGTGAGTAGCCGCTGCCGACGGGCTTGTTTCACTCCGGCTGACTCGTGCTGGTAGTGGGTAGTCCGGTCCAGGTGTCTTGTTTCACGGTCTTGTTTGGAAAAGCGCTTACGGTGCGTTTGATCCTCTGAGTAGCTGGAAAAGGTCGTTTCAACTTGTTTCGCGTCCGCTCGCGAGTAGAAAAAAACGACTGCCGCTTGTTTTGGAAGATCATACGTAAAACCGTAATTTGGCGTCGTGGAGGGGTCGCCAAAGGTTCACGTTAAGGTGAACACTCATAGGGTGCCTTGCGTTAAACTTGCGGGGTAGCGCAGTGGACTCGCCCTAAGAGAGAGAGGTTGAATACGGAAGCATATTAATGCCACTGGTGTTTATTTTACATATAAAAAAAATATTTTGCGTCGCATTTCTTCCAGATTTAGTGTAAATCGTCGTTTTAGGGCCTGAGATCTCAATTAGATTCAAATTAGATGTTTTAATTGTTCGTTTTGTTATATGTTTGTGTCGACTCAGGAGTGTGGGGTTTAAAAAAAAAAAGAACGGATCTTTGAATGACTGAGGATAAATGAGTGGTGCTGCCATAGTTTTCCGCCAGAGGGAGCTGTTGATTAACATAGTAAAAAGTCTGAAGACAGAGGTTGGACCTCGGACGCTCTCAGACTCTTTTACTGCGTTTTTTCAAGAGGACTCAGTGCATGGGAGGAACGATTGAAAAATAAAGCTTTCTGAGTGAGTGTTTGAGAAGAGAATTATGGCGCACATTAAGCAGAGAGGGGACCAACAACAGGAACCTTTACAGAATCAAACGATAAGGGTTCAGGCGGCCATTACAATAATGCATGGAGAGAACTCTCCAAAGTCCAGACAGCTGGACACGTTGCTCCTACAAATTGTGAGGTCATCAGAAAAGTCAACAGAAAACGTTACCCAATTAGTTTGGGCAAGAGTGAAGGAACAGCAAAAACATTTAGTCGAGGTGTACACACAGCTCGCTTTGTTAGCTCAGAGCGTTCAGAATGGTGGAGAGACAGAAAGTGCTGCCACATCAGATGGAAAAATGACACCGCCTCCATATGCTGTCAGTCCCACCGCGCCTCCGGCCCCTCAGGCTGCTCCTGCTGCTCCGCCTGCCGGTCAGTTTCCCATGTTTCCTAGAAGGAGAGGTCAGAGAAGAGACGAGGAGGAGGAAAGGGAGGATGAGGAGCAGGCCCGAGCAGGGAGCAGCATGGAGGATCGGATGCGGAGACAAAGGGTAGAATATTTACGTAGTGACGTAGATAAGAGGTTCAGTTGGGATGGTGAGCAAAGAGAAAGGGAGTGGCCAGGTTCACTGACCCCTCGCCCACGAGACTATGAGAGAGAGGAAGAAAATCGAGCTGCAAGACGTTACGAGGAAGAGACAGGGAGGGGGTGCTACGGCCCCCCGAAGGGAGGAAGGCAAAGACAGAGAGGGATGAGGTGACCCAGAAAGTGAAAAGCAAGTGGATGAAGAAGCAAACAGGAAGTTGAGACAGAAAAGTACACAAGGAAGTTGAGAAGAAGACAGGAGGCAGGAGATGGAGGGAGTGAGTTCAGGCCCCAAGAAGAGAGAAAGGGGGGCCACAGAGAGGGGTTGTGGAAGTATCCGAGAGAAGATGAGGAAGGTGAGGTGAGATTAAACATTTATCTTGAAATCAGCCACAGAGCAAAGAACTTATTTTAGAAATTTTAAGAGGTCAGCAATTCACCAATTAGGCAAACACGAGAGTTCTAGAGAGAAGTGAGACAGTTTCGGGTTGAGGTTCAGTGAACTTTAAAGTTGATGTAAATTTATTTTTATTTTTTTTGCTTTTGGACTTTAGATTAGAGGTGAAAAACCCGTTGTGCAGACCAGACCCTGCGAGATGTGTTTTGGTTGGAGACAAATGCCGAATGAAACAAATATAGCTTTTGAATTTTGGTTTAATAATATAAGGGCGTTAGATTAATTTGTTTTTCTTTCACAGCCTAACAGCACAAAGCTGGTGGGAATGGAGCAAGAGACAGGCAGATTTCTTTATTACCACACACATAATGTAATTTGCCATGAGCTAGGATTCAACCAAAATGCACGAAACTTTTCGTTTGTCAGGAGATTGGGGGAACAGTGATGGCTCCATTGGATTTGAATGCATAAAGTTGACGTCTACATGGTTCATTTTGACTCTGAGAGCGACAGCGGACAGGAAGTGGGAGCGAGACCTCTCACTCATGAATGGACACAAAGACAGTTGAAGGAAAAAGCAAAGAACTGTCATTCAAACACCAGAATGTCCATGAACTTCCTCAACCATAGTTCAAGGCTACGACCTGAACAAGACAACAGTCCAGGACACAAACAGATGTCAAAGTCAGCAAACACAACGTGAAATCAAGTGAAGTCAGGACTTGGGGCATCCTGCAGAGAAAGCCACCCAAAAGAAAAAAAGGGGCGGGACACTGGAGCTGACCTAAGCTGGACAAATGGACAAATTCACACGATCAGAGCATGAGCATGTGAAACAGCTGTCACGAGTCACTCATTCCAGCAACCCATGAAGGCGTTGGCCTCCCATTCAAATCGGTGGGGTCACATTGGGGCCTCAGTCTCAGGGCCAAACTTAAAGTGCATTATTTAATGATGACACATAGAACAGGCCACCGCAGGCCACAGGATTAATAGATTAATACTGGACGGTGAGTTCTGTTTGTCTGCTTCTCCTCATCCCAGTAGGCTCTAAAACAAGATAACAAGGCTCTCATCCCGAGGCCTACAGGAAAATGAGTTTGTGAATATCTTCACAGGTGAAATTGGTGTCACCTCAATTATTCATATTAGGTTTAAAGGTTAAATATTTAATGGCATTTCTCCTCGAGGGGAGGCATTGGCAGGAGTCTGATGGGTACAACGAGATCAATAAATTAGGAAATACAGAAGGAGCACGTGGTGGTCAGTGAGAAAAATGGTTATTGTGGACAGAAAAGCGGAGCATTGAGAGTGCTGGTTTTGGCAGAAGGCGGCAGACAGATCAGTGTTTTGACACGCTGGTAGGCCTGAAGTGGAAAGGAGAACACAGTCAGCGCAGAGGGCAAAGGGCAAGGCTCTGTGTGAACTTTGGAGGGCAGCACAAACTAAGCTCACTCAGAGGACAAGAGAGGGTTGTGAACAGCACAGGGAGACGAGTGAGGCTGACAGGAGCAATGACATCACTTCTTGACATCACTAATACACCGAGACCCACTGAACAACAGAAATTTGACCGTTTGGCTGATTTGGAAGCAAAAGGAACATCAGGAAACTTCAATTGGAACTACAAGGGAGGCCCAACACAGAAGCCAGTGGCGGCTCCTGAAGAGAGACCCTGAAAACAGGACCAGGGAGCTGAGGTGGAGCAGGATGGACTGAACTCTTCCAGAAGACGGAGAAAGAAGAGGATTTCGAGGAGCATGCGGAAACTCGCGCAGGTGCATGCACACCAGTTGAGCGGAAATTCTTTCAGCTGGTGGCATGCACACATTTAAATTCTCTGATCAGAACATTTGTGCACGTATGCGCCGTCCTTTCATTGCGTGATGCTCGAATGGACAAGGAGCTCGCGCGAATAAAGAAAATTTCAGATTCGGAAGGACACCAGGTCATGAGAGAATAATTGGTTGTACAGACAGGTTAATACGGTATAAGGTGTCCGAAATTTTATGGTTGACGTGCCATATTCACTGGCTGACCAGAGGTATAACAAAAACAGAAGAGAAGATGAGAAAACAGTTAAAAATTTTAATCAATTGTTACAGTCCAAGACATTTTTTTCCTTTATTTCTGCAAAACTCATATAGGAGGATTGTATACATTTTAAGGAAAAATGCAGATCTACAGAAAGTGGGAA
>JBBPBX010014178.1:0-51287 GCA_038048925.1 Garcialebias charrua
TGGCGCAACTAGTAGAGCCGTTGCCTCTCAGAGAGAAGGTTGCCGGATCAAATCCCGGCTGGGGGAGGACTTTCTGGATGGAGTTTGCTTGTCCTCTCTGCAATGTGTGGGTTTTCTCCATGTACTCTAGTTTCCTCCCACAGATCAACAACATGCATGCTAGTCTGATTGGTAACTCTAGAATGTCTCTAGGTGAGAGAGTGAATGGTTGTTTGACTCGTTTAAGATAAGATAGAACTTTATTGATCCTTCAGGAAATTCTTGTGCCAGAGTTTCAGCACAAAGGAACATACACAAGGAATCCCACAAGATGTAAAAATAACAGATACTTTAAAAATACCAGCAAGTTAAGGTCTAAACAGGTCATGTGCAGACAGAAATATTAAAGTGTTTACTGTAGTGCAGGATTAATTTTATTGTTCTATGTGCAGAAAGGGGGAGGAGTTAAACGTTTGAAGGACTTCCTGTGTTGTTCTGTGGAACACCTCGGTGGTCTCAGTCCACGACTGAAGGTGCTGCAGTCAGAGTCCAGTGTGTCATGCAGGGGGTGTGATGAGTTGTTCAGGATCTGGAGCAGGTTCCTCAGCATCCAGACACGTCTGTCAGAGACTGAAGGTCCACTCCCAGAACTGAACCAGATCTCTGGATAAGCTTATCGAGTCTGTTGGTATCAGCTTGTTTGTCTCAATGTGTCCCTGTGATGGACTGGAGACCCTTCCAGGGTGTCCCTCTCCTTTCACACAGTGACTGCTGGACATGGGCACCAGTGATCCCCATGACCCAGAAAGGAAGAAGTGGGTAAAAAAAATTGACTGCTGGACATGGGCACCAGTGATCCCCATGACCCAGAAAGGAAGAAGTGGGTAAAAAAAATGGATGGATGAATAAACAATAAGATATACTTTTTTGTTCACTTGGTCATATATGTTTGGACCTAAACTTACCTAATCTGACACCATTTGTCCAATACCTAAATAAACATTTTGTCTCTGTTGGGCAGAAATGTTGTATCTTCAAAAAAAAAAAAAAAAAAAAAAAAAGCTTTTGACACAGTTGATCACACCGTTCTCCTTGAGAAGTTGAACAAATGTGGTATTGGAGGACAGGCGTTCCAGTGGGTATCTAGCTACTTGGAGGATAGAAGGCAGTTTGTACAGATAGATAATATACAATCAAACCTCTGCAAAATCAAATGTGGAGTCCCACAAGGCTCTATACTAGGACCAAAGTTGTTTATTTTGTATGTAAATGATTTGGTAAAGGTGTCCAGATTTCTGCGGTGTGTTCTTTTTGCTGATGATACCACTTTTTTTTTGTTTTGGTAGTGATTTGAAACACATGTTTGAGTTGCTAAAAAGGAGATTGTAAAATTACAAACTTGGTTTAGGTTAAACAAGTTATCATTGAACTTAGACAAAACAAATTATATGTTATTTAGTAATTTAAAAAACTGATAATTTTTCCATCACAATTGATGGTGTCGAGCTAAGTAGAGTGGGTGAGGTGAAGTTCTTGGGTGTAATGGTTGATGACAAACTGTCGTGGAAACAGCACATACATTCTGTTAAAATTAAGTTATCTAAATCTATTGCAGTACTGTATAAACTAAAGGACTTGTTGAATGATAAAGCTCTTTATTTGCTGTATAATACAATCTTTGTTCAACATTTAATTTATTGTCTGGAGGCAAAACTATAACATCTATTTTTATTTTACAGAAAAGAGCTGTGTGAATTATTTCTAGAAAGCCTTATTGTCATCCATCAAATATATTATTTAAACAACTTAAAGTACTGAAGTTTTATGATTTGGTGGAATATAATGTTTTGTTAGTAATGTATAGGGCTCATAAGAATATACTACCCTCAAATGTTCAAATGTATTTTGTTAAGAGAGAAAGCTGCTACAGTCCAAAGGGAACTGAAATTTTTGCAAAGCCAAGGTATAGGACTAGTTTTAAGGGGCAGTTTATTTCAATACTGTACAGGGAGTGGAATAGTGAAATGTTTTGGGAAATGATGTTAAAGATGTCAACTCTGTGATTAAACTAAATTGTTAACAAAATACTAAAACTTTTAGTTAAGTACCCTGATGCATGCTCAATTATCCAGGTAGAAAAATCTAAAAAAGCTAAGTCTGGTCCTCTGGACATTCAAAAAACAAAAAAAAAAAAAAAAAGCAAAAAATTGTAGAAACGTTTCGTCTTTCGTCCGAAAGACTTCCTCAGTCTGAGGTGCTGGGTTCAGCTCAGTCTTATAAATAGCACCCTCTCACAGTGTTACACAACCAGTTGGCTGATGACAGCCGAAACCAGCTGCTCACATGATCAAGGAGGACCTTTATAAGACTGAGCTGAACCCAGCACCTCAGACTGAGGAAGTCTTTCGGACGAAAGACAAAACGTTTCTACAATTATTTTATTTTATTTTTTTGAATGGCCAGAGGACCAGACTTAGCTTTTTTGGATTTTAGTTAAGTGTTTAATGTTCTAGATATTTGTTGATTGTGAAAAGTTACTCTTTTGCTCTGTTATTTATAGAAGATAAATAGATCTTTCGGGTTTTAATGTAAAATGAATAAATAAATAAATAAAGTTCCTTACTACTAGGTAAAGCTCAATAACTTAAACTAAAAAAAAAAACAATACCCTGTGGGAGGAAACCAGAGTACCCAGAGAATACCCGTGTGTGCACAAGGAGAACCTGTAGACTCCACCCAAAAACAGTTAGGGTATATCTTAAGGCCTTCCCACTGAGAGGCAGCAGCTCCAACCACTGCACCATAGTTTCACCTGTGAATAAACATGCTTAGTTCTAAATTCTAATGAATAATGATGGGTCCTGTTTTATGGGTGTCTCTCTGTCTGAAGCCTTGTAGGGAAACAGAATCAGATCTCAGCTCAGTTAGGAGCCAACACCATTCAACCAGTGTCTTTACTTTCTCCTGTTAGATTGAGCTTTTCTTTATGTCTGCACATAATGTTTGTGTTGTTTCCCTATCTCAGTCATTTGTAAAAAAAATTTGACCTTTGCACAGTTCCTCAAAACGTTACATTTCTTAGTGATTAGTCTAGCCGCTGAAGGTCTTTATGATTACTTTACAAACAAACAAACAAAAAGAAAATGAACTCTTCACATGTTTTTTATTTCACTCTTCAAGGCTACATTGATATCAGTTTGTGCACACATTGCTTTTTTGTGATTGTTATGATTATATATTTAGTAATCATTGGCTGTAATGTTGTTCTGATCGTGGTTATCTGTGCAAACAGGAGTCTACATGAACCTATGTACATGTTTCTGTGCAGCCTGTTTGTAAATGAGTTGTATGGAAGTTCAGGCTTGTTTCCATTCCTGCTGGTTCAGATTCTCTCGGACGTTCACACTGTTTCAGCTCCATTTTGCTTCCTGCAGATCTTCTGTCTTTATACCTATGGAAGTGTAGAATTTACTAACCTAGCTGTCATGTCTTATGACAGATATGTTGCCATCTGTCAACCTCTTCAATATAAAACAATAATGTCACGAAGGAGAATTGTATTTCTGATATATGTCATATGGTTGCCTCCTTTTTTAGCCGTCAGTGTCACAACCTGTTTGAGTTCATCTTTGCAGCTCTGTGGGAACGTAATTAATAGAACTTTCTGTGACAATCACTCCATCATCAAACTGGCCTGTTCCGAGCCCAGAGTTAATAATGTCTACGAACTTACTATGGTTTTTCTTACAGTCTGCATTCCACTATGTGTGATTCTTTACACCTACATGAGGATCCTTAAAGTTTGTTTTTCTGGATCCAAACCGACCCGACAAAAAGCGGTCAGTACCTGCACACCTCACCTCATCTCTGTTGTCAGCTTTTGTTTTTGTGTCCTCTATAATATGTTTGAAAGCAGGTTTAACGACAACAATGTTCCCAGAGTGGTTAAAATATATTTATTGTTTTATGTTTTCACCTGCCAGACAGTCTATAACCCAGTCCTGTACGGACTGAGTTTGTCTAAGATCCGAGCTGTGTGTCAGAGACTGATATTGCAGTCTTTGGGAAAAAAATCATCTTCAAACAGTTTTGTTTGAGCTTAAAGGAGAGAAGAATTTTTAAATTAAATTTATCTCACTGAAATGCCTGTAGTGCATTCTTCAGATAAAACGTTTTTAGGTAAAAACCTTTTTTTTTATTAAAGCTGACCTTTGATGTGGAAAAAATGTACAATATTTATAAATTACCTTTTAAACACTGAGTTTTAAAAAACTTTTCAGCTTTTGATCAACAAAATAAAAGTAAAAGGGACTCGTGACCACAAATAATGCTGCTATTAATTCAATTCAATTCAGTTGTTCTTATAGCCCCAAATCATAACTGAAGTTGTCTCAGGGTACTGAACAAAAACATTCACATACATTATAACAGCCTATTAGTAACAATTCTCTATCTAAGGAAGCCATCAGATTGTGTTGGACATTCACTTTGTCTCAGTTTCCCATCCTGAGCAAGCACAAAGGTGATAGTGGAAAGTAAAACTAATTTTCAACAGGAAGAAACGTCAAGCAGAACCAGGGTCATGACGAGCGACCATCTGCTTCAACCAGCTGGGTTTGGGAGGACAGGAAGTAGAAACACACAAACACAGAATGACAGGTCAGGTTTAATTTCTATAGGAGGACAGACAAAAACACATGTTAAGGGTAGAAATAATTACAAATAAGAAACAGGTAGAGTGGAGCAAGTAAAGACAGCAGCCGAGTGAAGAAATGTGGTCCGTTTGTCCTCCAGCAATCTAAGCTTATATAATTATAACTAAAGGATAGCTCTGGAGACCCAAGCTGACCCTAACTATAGGATTTATCAAAAAGGAAAGACTTAAACCTAATCTTAAAAGCAATGCATCAGCCTCACAGATGTAGTGGACCAGACGGTGGTCTCTGATACACCTTCGTCTCTGAACTGTCCCAGTGACACCTTTTCACTGATACTTTCAGTAAAAAAGACATTAACACTATTTTATTACATTATTTTGAATCAAAACACAATAGGTCATAAGAGACTCTTATTCCTCTATTTTGTGTTAATGAATAACCTTGTGTTAAAGACCGTGTAAAGTGAAATTAAATTTGTGTTTTTATTTTGTCACACGGCATAAATATGTGTTATTAATCACCCATATAAATCTGACTGATTAAAAACATTGATTTCCTTATAAAATTAAGTCTCAAAAATCATGAAAAAACATGATTTTGCCTTGCTCTAGAACGCTGGGGGCGTGTCGCACGTGGGCGTGGTTTCAGCGCAGTACTGCGCCATGTCCAGCCCCCTTCAGAGCTGAGCTGTGTGGGGAGGCATACGGGGGAAGCAGAGATCCACCTGCTCTGTTTTTATCTGAGTTCTGGCTTCCAGCAGCTCCTTTTTCCAAGAGTTACGCTGTTTTTAGTGCACTAACAACTCTGGTTATGTTTTTAAAGTTGAGGACACATAACTCCGCTGTTATAATCAGCGCTATTTTAGAAGATGAGCGGACTCGCGGTCCGAACCGGTCACATCGCATGCGGGGTCTGATCGCCACACACACACACACACACACACACACACGCGCGCGCGCGCGCGACCCGGTCACATCGCATGCGGGGTCTGATCGCCTCTCACTCACACACACACACACACACACGCGCGCGCGCGCGACCCGGTCACATGCATGCGGGGTCTGATCGCCTCTCACTCACACACACACACACACACACGCGCGCGCGCGACCCGGTCACATGCATGCGGGGTCTGATCGCACACACGCGCGCGCGGGGGGGGCGGAGGTGCAGGTGGCATGTGGTCGCTCCAGCAGCACGCCAGTACTGGAGGGAGACGGTCGGTAGCGAGTGAACGGCTCCACGGAAGAACGCATTTATAACGGCTGGAGCTGCAGGGGGTGGGGCTTGTGACCGCGTGACGAAACGCGGTCACATTTAAACCACGCCTAAAAAATCCTGAAAGAGAAATGTGTTTATACACAGTTTGATCTATAACTCCAAAATTAATTGAGCTACAATTTTGAGACTTTTTACTCATTTACAAGATTACAATTACGACATTTATAATGTTTATTGAAGAAAATGTTGAAATTCACTTTACACGGTCTTTAAGTAAGCATTATTGAATTCAATGTTTGATAGTCAAAGACTGTTTAATTCAAACTGTTAATTCAAGTTGGAAATCTAATGTTATTTCAAAATGTTGATCATTATTCATTTTTCTTCTCAAACCTGAAGTGAAGATTCAGTGACACTGTTTATCTCATTTTAGTTTGAGCTCAGGACAATATCTACACCCACAGTCTTCTTGTTTTTGTCCTATTTGATAATCCAGATGAATAATATCTGTTCCCTTTCAGTGGATCTCTCTGTGCAATATACTTGCTATGGGAATTGCGCCCCCGCGCGATTACCTGAAGGAATATACTCACGCCTTTACGGCAGGGGCGTCACCGCCGCGCATGAGGCCCCGCCCTCTGGGTACTTAAGCGGCTTGCGCCCCTCCATCTTTCTCTTTTTTGCCCTTCACCTCGCTTAACACCTGAACTTCGTGGGACTTCTCTGTTGTTGCATCGCTTGACTGAAGTGAGCTAGCTCCCTACACTGAGCTTACAGAGAAATTTTCCTGCGTATTGCTGGGCTGGCGAAAGCTAGTCCAGCATTTTTCTACTCACCTTCGAAGTCTTCTTCTTTCCGCAGCTTCATGCTCGACGACGCTAACTACGTCACATCCTCCTGCTACCATTAGCAGGCTAACCAACGTAAGCAAGACGACGGAGAGGACGACTTCAAACAAAAGAAAACTAACCTTGACGCTTCTCGCCGGACATGGCTCCCGAGAAGGGAAAACGGAGGACAAGGAGGAGGAAAACCAAGACGACAAGTCCTCGCTCGCGCCCATGCCCCAGCGGCTGCGGCTACTCCCTCTCGGCGACGGACACCCACGAGGCCTGTCCGCTCTGCCTAGGGATGTTGTACGCAAGAAAAGCGCTGGAATTCCCCGAGTCCTGTTCTCAATGCCGTCGAATGTCGGCAGTAGTGAGGAAACGACGGGCTAACACGTTGGCCAAATCCATGGCTAGGAACGTGACTCTGAAGGTCACACGTCGCACTGCGGTGCTCGTTCCTGAACCGGAGCCCGAAAACGTGGACCTGGAATGCAGTGGCCGAGTCAGAGAGGACAAAATGTCTGACTCTTCAGTTGACGCCGAGGACTCGACGCCCGAAGTGTCCGACCAGGACTCCAAATATGGTCACAAGGGAGAAACTGTTGCTTCCTCCCAGAACCTGGCGCAAATCCTTCCGGAACCAAACCTGTCAGTACCTGCTCTGTTCGACCTGTGTCATAGAGCGGCGGATGCCCTGCAGGTCACGTGGCCAGACCCCACGCCTCGCCAACAGGCTTCAAGGCTAGCGGGAAACTACTTCTTCGCAAAACAGCCGACAACGTCGCAGAAAATGCCTGTTTTCCCGGACTTCCTCATGAAGCTCAAACGCTCCTGGGCGGAACCCGGAGCTCCCATCATGCTGCCATTATCCCAACTCCTTGACGTGGCGGGAATGGAGACAGAAGGCCTCACTAACGCACCTCCGATAGAGGAAACTTTGGCGGCTCACCTGGCCCCCACCACCATGGGGATGAAACCAACGCTGCCCAGCAAAGCCTGTCGCGCTTCAGAGAAACAACTCGAGAAGTGCTACAAGGCTCAGGGCCTCGTAGCCCGCGCAATGAACGCATCGACCGTGGTGCAGGCGTACCTGGCGGAAAAACTCCAACATATAGAGGTAGCAAAGGATGAGTAGGCCGCAACTGAAGCCATGGAAGAGGCCCGCCGTGCCTCGGACCTCGTGTTCCGCATGATTGGGACAATAGCCATTTCACAAGGCAAAGCAATGGAGGAAATAGTTGTCGCCCAACGCTATCTTTGGCTAACTCTGTCGGACCTTCCGGAAAATCAGAGGTCCACGTTCCTCCAGCACCCCATCGAGTCGACGGGACTCTTCGGGGGAGCCCTGGAACGGGTCCAGGCCAGACTGGAACAAAGACGCAAACAGGCGGAAGCCTTCCGCGAGGGGTTGCCAAGAAAAAGCTTTGCACCCCCAAAAGAAAACACACATGGCCTACCATGGAAGAGATTCGCTGATGGCGGCGAAACCTTCCAGTACCGGCCAAGGACCTCTTCAGTGACCCGATATGGTAAACAGACTCGAACCTGATGAAACAGGACGAACTGATGATTTACAGGTTTGCCCGCCCACGTGGTACAGGAACCTAACTTCTTGAGTCCAGTCTCCCCTTGTAAAAAACTACGAGGAGTGAGTGGTATGTGTGCATGTACCAAACATGACTTGAATGTTGCGTGTGTACCGTATTTTCCTATGTATAGGTCGCACTTTTTTATGGTTTTTTTTTCAAGGCCTGCGACCTATACTCAGGTGCGACCTATATATGGCTTGTTATCACTTTCGGTGAAACAAATTTTTAAATCCAGCTAATTTCACAATTACGTTCATTTATTAAAGGAGAAATGAAAAGTGTTTTTAAGCTAATAGTAGTCTAATGAAAAGCATAAAATAAGCTTGTTGAGAAATTTTCACAAGTCAAAAATGTCATCCTAACTCAAATTTAGACTTTGCAAAGTGAAAAAATTCTCATCTGGTGTTTTTGACCCCCCTCCTCCTGCCTGCTCTCCGTCCCCTGAATATGACGTAGGCAGTGCAACGAGTCGTCCCTCATACAGTAATATTAGTGTGTGTATCTAGTTGTGGACAAAAAGGTTTCAGTGTGTAGCAATTATGGATGCAGCAAAAAAAATCTATTTTTTAAAGAATCAAGATTCTTAGTCCTGGCGATTCAGAATCTATTCTAAAAGCCCCAAAATCGATTTTAAAACTTTTTTTAAATTTTATATTGTATTTTTACCGCTCCTGTGCATTCGGCCGCTGTAGAATTTTGGCCGTGTAGGGCCACCGTAGTTAGTTAGCCAGGCAGCTCCCAATGGAGCCTGCTAGCAAGGAGGGAGACAGCATGTTTCAACTTGCTCCTTCATCTTTAAAAATCATTTTAGATCCTACTATGTTCTGGGGAAGACAGAGCTTAACAAGACATTGGTAACTGTTTCAGGACATTTTCAACACCCCCACTTCCACGTTAGCATACGGCGCTAGCATGCTAACGTTAGCATGCGGCGGCTAACGCACGGCTATTCGTATTTCCAGGATAGAAATGCCCATTAATGCACTAAATCACCAAACTGTTTTTGACAAACTAAAGTGATATCCTTCAGATTCAAAAAAGTCTTCTGCTTCCATTTTAAATGACAGACAAGAGGACAGTAATGATGGGTTTATAGCTTCAGTGTTATTGTAAGATAGCAAAGGAGGTCTTAAGTGTGTCATAAAAGTGCGTCCAGAAAATTACTACAGAAATCACTGTACTTCGGCATGTAGCAGGAAAAATGTAAAAAACTATTTCTTTAAAGGGGACCACATATTGTTTTTTTTTTAATTTTTATGGTATGTCTGTGTGCTATCCAGACCCCGTTCATTCAATTTAATACAAAAAATAATTCTTAGATAATAAATTATACCCTTTTTAATTCTGCCATTTCTAACTTCCGTTCTAAACGACCTGTTTATGATAATGAGCTCTGAAGTCCACGCCCGTCAAAACTCTGTCTCCGCCCTCTGTAACTGCCAGTATCTCAAATCTGTTGTTGTTTTAAAATTAGCCTTTTTTTATTACTCGTTTGACTTACTGTTAGTGCTAGCTTAAAAAATAACTTACCGAAAGCTGTTTGTGTGCGCCGCCATTAGCTGCTCCTTTTTATCATGCCCTCCCGAATCCGAGCTCTTCCTCCTCCTTCGGTAACAAACAGCCCGCGTAGCTCCTGCTAGTTGCATGCAGCGCTTTGGTCCACGGCTGCACATCCAATCCAGACAAACGCAAAGAGTGTTTCCAGTTAATTTGTCCATATGAGGCAACCTAACCTCTGACCGGACCGGACCCACACTGTCCTCAAAAGCCAGCAGCTAACTGCAGCCCGATCTCTCCGAAAAAAAAAAAAAAAGATGCCGTGACCGGGAAGCGAACCCGTGTCCTTCTGATTACGAGTCCAGTTCACTACCTCTAGACCAACGGGCAGTTATGCAAAAAGCAGTCTTTCATCGTATAAGAAACAATCACAACCACCTACATTTAGAACGCTGAAGTTTTGATTAGATTTTGATGAAGTGAAAGGTATTCTTAAAATAAATAAGTTGCTAATCTGAAAATATATCGATCAGTGGTGCTTGATGGTACAAACTGTCGTCCCGCGAGTAAGTGTGTGTGTGTGCACAGTTTTCTGCCGGCTACGCGTTGGGAGCGATATTACACTAAAAATTGAACTAAAACGTAAAAATAACAATTATAAAGTATTATTATGTCGATGTATATATCTAGTTTCACCCCGATTTCTCCGAAACAAAAGGCTTTAAATAAAAAGGGGAAAAAAAAACGATGCCGTTGACAAGACGCGAACTCTAGTCTCCTGCGTGCCGCTCAAGTGTCGTAACCGCTCGACCAAACTGACAGTTGTGCAAGAGCAGTCCTCCATCATATAAGAAACAAGTCCAAACCGCGAGAGTGTGTGTGCACAGTTTCAACGAGACAGAGTTCATTCAAACAAGGTAATAAAACATTCTGGTTTTACTCAAGATGTGCTGCTGGCTGGAGCAGGGCTGAGCCCATAGCCCCCCCGGGGGCTAAATAAATGAATAAATAAATAAATGACCGCCAGGTCAGTTCCTAAACTGCTCGGCAACCGTGACGTCTTTTATAGTGAAGTGGGTTGAGCCGCACCAGGGGTTGCTAGGTGAGGGGCTGGACTCAGGTTTGGTGTGGGTTGTGGCTGCGGTTTGTGACGTCACAAACCGCAGGAAGTGCAATCGGAGTGTTTCTACCAAAGATAAATAAATATACTTATAGTAAATAAACCACTGGGTGCATTTTTTTGGCCTTAGGACTGTTTCTTTATGAAGTAAATACCCAAATTTGAGTAAAAAAACATTAAAAAGTGAATTTTGAATATGTGGTCCCCTTTAAAGCATGTCTGAAGCAGGAGATCCTCACTCTGTGTCTGCTTGTAGCTGATGGGAGACACGTGCACCCGGGGGTGCAGGTTCTGCTCGGTGAAAACGGCCCGCCAGCCGCCGCCTCTGGACCCAGACGAGCCGTACAACACAGCCGAGGCCATCGCTGCCTGGGGGCTGGACTACGTGGTTCTGACCTCGGTCGACAGAGACGGTAAAAAAGTTTAAATTGAGCCGTGACCAAAACCACGAGTCTGTTCTGATCCGGTAACATCTTCACCGACAGACATTGCAGATGGAGGAGCAGCACATTTTGCTAAGACTGTCTCTAACCTGAAGGAAAGGTAAAGCTCTTCTGGATGTCTCGTCTGTTATTCTGAACAAGCACATCACTCCTGTTTGTTTGTTGTTGTCACGCTCTTCCAGAAGCCCTCAGATCCTGGTTGAATGTCTGACCCCAGATTTCCGTGGCGACCTGGCAGCCGTAGAGCAGATCGCCCTGTCGGGGTTAGACGTGTACGCCCACAACGTGGAGACGGTGCGGGAGCTGCAACGGTAAACAAAAGAAGCACTGCGCCTCGGCAGACGGGCACGCTGCACGTTTAGTCAGAGAGTCAGAGAGTCTTTATTGTCATTTGCACCGCATGTGGTACATGTGATGAAAACGAGATTATGTACACGGGGTCCCAGTTACATCCAACAACAAATGCAAGAGAAAAACAGTAATAACATCTAGGATATAACTAAGAAAAACATCAACTAGAAATACACTAAGCCCTAATGTAATAGAAAAACATCATTACAAACAGCAGCACGAACATGAGTCTGTATGAGCAGATGGTCACAGATGAACACAGCAACAAGAAAACAGATCAGCATCAGCATGATGTGATATTTTGCAGTGTTTATTCTTATTATTTATTTATTCATGAGTCTAACAGCCTCAGGGTAGAAGCTGTTCCTCAGTCTAGTGGTTCTACATTTGATGCTCCTCAACCTCCGTCCTGAGGGGAGTGGGGCAAAGAGTGAGTGTGCTGGGTGAGTGAGGTCTTTCATGATGCAGGTGGCTCTTTTCCTGCATCTGGAGGTGTAAATGTCTGTGATGGTGGGGAGACTGACTCCAACAGACTTCTGTGCAGCCTTCACCACTCTCTGTAGAGCTTTCCTCTCTGCAACTGTGCAGCCTCCATGCCACACGTTGATGCTGGAGCACAGGATGCTCTCCACTGCACACCTGTAGAAGGAGGTGAGGACTGGGCTGCTCAGACCAGCTCGTCTCAGCCGTCTGAGGAAGTAGAGTCTCTGATGACCTTTCTTTAGTTCAGCACAGCTGGTTTTCTTCAAACTAATTAGTTAAAAAAGAGAACATTTGATGTCTCGCTTGTATAAAATGCTTCAGGGATCACACGTTGCATGAAGAAGTTTAAAATATAAAAATCATTCAATTTGTTTAAGTTATGACCAAAGAGAAATGCTCGTGCACATTGAACCCCATGCTCCCACTCGGCTGCGACGGGTGAAGAATGACGCGTTCTGTTGTTGCAGGGTTCTGAGGTTTTGACCAGCAGGTCACGTAGCGACGTTTTGAACGGCCGGTTTTTGAAAACCACGTTCAATTTTTATGTGCACGGCTCACAAAACTGCATTCTTGGCTGCGCACATGATTTAGTTGTCCATCTTCACTCACATCACACCGGCCTTGGCAGCTGGCTTCACATCCTGTACAAACATTTTCCACATCTACCAGACAGCTCCCCGGGCGCCTACATAGCTGCCCACTGCTCCACCTGGGTGTATCCCAGGTGTGATGGTTAAATGCAGAGACTAACTTCGCCATTGTACGGGAACATACAGATGACAACACACAGCACTTTACTTTACTAAATAAATTGTCCAATTCTTGTTCAATCCAGGATGAGTTGTGCATCTAATGCCTTCAGACAAAATATGAAAATAAATGTAGCACAGAGGTGGGGACATCTTGTCACTTAGTCTAAGAATCATACAAGTTATTATTTGAATCATTTTGGTTGATAAAAATCCAGCAGGCTGAATATTTATGGAACAAACGTTAAGTTTGGAGATCAAGATATGAACATTTATTTAGGTTCTAAATCAGTCAGAGAGTCTTTATTGTCATTCGCACCGCATGTGGTACATGTGATGAAACGAGATTATGTACACGGGGTCCCAGTTACATCCAACAATGAGGAACACTGATTTTTATTTTATTTTTTATGTTAAAAATCTTTTCCTTGTCACCTCCACACTGTTGACAACTATAACATTTAATTCAGTCTGCTGCTTGATGTCCTCATTAGTGAACCTTCAACAGATTTCAGTCTCAGAAATGAGGCTGTAGCCCACTCCGACCAGCAGGTGGCAGCAGATTACATTTGGTTGAGCCAGAATGAAAATATTCTGGTTGAACTTGTTTGACTTTAGACTTGTCTTACCTGCTACTGATGAGACCTGTCTCCAGGTACGTCCGTGACCCCAGAGCAAACTTGGACCAGTCTCTGAGCGTCCTCAGACACGCCAAAATGGTCCAGCCCAGCGTGCTCACCAAGACCTCCATCATGCTGGGACTGGGGGAGACCGAGCAGCAGATCATCAACACTTTGAGGGGTGTGTAGAAGCTGCAGTCTCACACACACACACACACAGTTTGTGCAGTTTTCTGACCGCGGCGGTGTGTTGGTGTCACAGAGCTGCGAGAGGCCGGAGTGGACTGTCTGACACTGGGACAGTACATGCAGCCCACGAAGCGCCACCTGAAGGTAAACCTAAACAAACCCCCGTTTAACGTGGACGCAGCTGCGCCAGGGAAATGATGTCAGAGGCCATGTGTGTGTGTGTGGGGGTTTAGGTGGAGGAATACGTCACTCCTGAAAGGTTCGCCCACTGGGAGAACGTGGGGAATGAAATGGGTTTTATCTACACAGCCAGTGGGCCACTGGTCCGCTCCTCCTACAAAGCAGGTGAGTCCTCTGACGTTCACGACGAGTCAAATGTGCTTTTTCACAAATCATGTGCAGCTAAAGTAAAAAAACTCAACAAGTAAACTCAAATATTTACTTCTTGTTCTTGTTTACTAGTCCACTCATTTAAAAACAGATATGACAAAAGAATAAAAACAATCCCTCCATCTTGCTACAATTTTAAATCAAGATGTTAGCTGTCAGACTGAGAGGTGTGGATGACTCTCAGCTACTACCACAACAAACCTGAGTAAAAGTTGCTGAGGTCAGGCAGCTGTGGCAGCCATTTTGAATAATTTATTTTCAATGACAGCCTCAATATAATCCATCCAGTCTTTTATGAGATATTTTGCTAACACTCAAAACACACACGAGTGGTCACACCTTCCATGGCAGCAGATGATTACCAAAAAAAAACCCTTCATGGCTATTATATTCAGAGTTCTTCTGTTAAATATGAATCTTTCACAAACACGAAGGTAGAAATAATTTTATCATTTATTTCCTCACAGGTGAATTCTTCCTGAAGAATCTACTGAAAAAGAGAAAAACAGAAATCGCTGCAACAGATTGAAAAGCTCATCTTTTAACTTTCCACTCATTTCTTCTAGCATTAACTCTGATAAGAAATAAACTAATATATTTCAATAAGAATAAATATGTGCTGATGTTTGTTTGTCGGCGACTTGAAACTGATCTGGGAGCAGCGCAGGGAGGATTTAGTTTCAGATCTTGTTCTGAAGTGTCCACCTGTGGCTGCTGAGATCAAAACATCCAGAGGTGACTCAGGTGAGCAGATGATGTCACCGTCAGGAGAACATACAACCTGCTGAGCAGATGATGTCACCGTCAGAACATACAACCTGCTGCGCAGATGATGTCACCGTCAGGAGAACATACAACCTGCTGAGCAGATGATGTCACCGTCAGAACATACAACCTGCTGAGCAGATGATGTCACCGTCAGAACATACAACCTGCTGAGCAGATGATGTCACCGTCAGGAGAACATACAACCTGCTGAGCAGATGATGTCACCGTCAGGAGAACATACAACCTGCTGAGCAGATGATGTCACCGTCAGGAGAACATACAACCTGCTGAGCAGATGATGTCACCGTCAGGAGAACATACAACCTGCTGAGCAGATGATGTCACCGTCAGGAGAACATACAACCTGCTGAGCAGATGATGTCACCGTCAGAACATACAACCTGCTGAGCAGATGATGTCACCGTCAGGAGAACATACAACCTGCTGAGCAGATGATGTCACCGTCAGAACATACAACCTGCTGAGCAGATGATGTCACCGTCAGGAGAACATACAACCTGCTGCGCAGATGATGTCACCGTCAGGAGAACATACAACCTGCTGAGCAGATGATGTCACCGTCAGGAGAACATACAACCTGCTGAGCAGATGATGTCACCGTCAGGAGAACATACAACCTGCTGAGCAGATGATGTCACCGTCAGGAGAACATACAACCTGCTGAGCAGATGATGTCACCGTCAGGAGAACATACAACCTGCTGAGCAGATGATGTCACCGTCAGGAGAACATACAACCTGCTGAGCAGATGATGTCACCGTCAGGAGAACATACAACCTGCTGAGCAGATGATGTCACCGTCAGAACATACAACCTGCTGAGCAGATGATGTCACCGTCAGGAGAACATACAACCTGCTGAGCAGATGATGTCACCGTCAGAACATACAACCTGCTGAGCAGATGATGTCACCGTCAGGAGAACATACAACCTGCTGAGCAGATGATGTCACCGTCAGGAGAACATACAACCTGCTGAGCAGATGATGTCACCGTCAGGAGAACATACAACCTGCTGAGCAGATGATGTCACCGTCAGGAGAACATACAACCTGCTGAGCAGATGATGTCACCGTCAGGAGAACATACAACCTGCTGAGCAGATGATGTCACCGTCAGGAGAACATACAACCTGCTGAGCAGATGATGTCACCGTCAGGAGAACATACAACCTGCTGAGCAGATGATGTCACCGTCAGGAGAACATACAACCTGCTGAGCAGATGATGTCACCGTCAGGAGAACATACAACCTGCTGAGCAGATGATGTCACCGTCAGGAGAACATACAACCTGCTGAGCAGATGATGTCACCGTCAGAACATACAACCTGCTGAGCAGATGATGTCACCGTCAGGAGAACATACAACCTGCTGAGCAGATGATGTCACCGTCAGGAGAACATACAACCTGCTGAGCAGATGATGTCACCGTCAGGAGAACATACAACCTGCTGAGCAGATGATGTCACCGTCAGGAGAACATACAACCTGCTGAGCAGATGATGTCACCGTCAGAACATACAACCTGCTGAGCAGATGATGTCACCGTCAGGAGAACATTCAACCTGCTGAGCAGATGATGTCACCGTCAGGAGAACATACAACCTGCTGAGCAGATTATGTCACCGTCAGGAGAACATACAACCTGCTGAGGACAGAGTACTTTCACATCTCGTGTTCAGGTGTTAAATTACTCCCAGTACAACCTCCACAACCAGTTCTGCTGATTGTTTGGTGATGGCTGATCATCTTTCAAAGACTCAGGAGGGAAAACCACTGAAACAGCTGATGAAGGTGATGTGCACATGGGTGTTTTAATTTTAGCTAATCTCTAAAATGTGTTTATTTTAACAATTAAAAGTCTTTATTATAGATTTGGTGCTTTTCAGATGATGTTTCCAACCTCAGACTGAATAACGAACACAATTCAAAAGACAGTTTATTGCATTGGCCCTTTGTGAGTAAACAGTTTTTGATGCTGAATACAGTAAAAGATGATTGATACAAAAATATTTGTTAAAAAATCATATAAAATTTTGCTATTAGGAATAAAACTAGATTACAGTAGAAAGTAGCCTCGTGTTTGGTTTCTACAGAACGGATGGACGTGGAGGGTCTGAGATATAAACAGTATAAAAATGGTGGACTGGTTTAGCGCTGGGCGTACTGGGAGGTTTTTAAATGAGAGCTGGTTTATGTCAGCCCCTCCGTCCTCTGCACACGCGTCTGCTAACACTTTGTTCCTCCTGCTGATGAACGAGAGGAACGTTGACGTCTCGGCTTCAGACTTTTGCCTTCTTGGTGGGGGGTTCGCTGGCTGGGGTGCGAGCACAAACGGCTGCGGGGGTGTAGGGGATCCTCGTGGTGGTCACCTTCTTCCCGATGGTCTCGACCTGCAGTCAGAGGAGGTCAGCGCCGTGCCGTCCATGCACCGTGTTAGAACCCGTGTTCTGCTCACCTGGAAGCCGATGCACTGGAGTTCAGCGTGGAGGTGGTCCAGCACCCTGCGGCCGTCGAAGATGAAGGCCGGCTTCAGCATCTTCTTGTAGATCTTCTTGTAGTCCAGCTCCTGCAGAGGTGGTGGGGACAGTGACCAACCTGAACGCTTCAGCTCAGTCGACAGACTTTACAGAGTTCAACGTGATCCTGACCTTAAACATGTCCCACTCGGTGCAGATGACCAGAGCGTGAGCGCTCTGACACGCCTCGTAAGGGTCAGAGGTCACCGTCACCAGCTCCGACACTGAAATCAAAACAGGAAGTGAGCTGTCTGAACGACAAATTATTAACTCAGACCGTAGAAACGCTGACGACTGCTCCACACGACAGACTTGGCACTACTTGTCCGCACACCTTTACACCTGCGTTTGAAATCAAATCATTGTGCAGGTGTTTTTGTCAACGTGTGAAAATAACGTCGCCGTCCTAAGTACATGGTGTGAATGTCTTTCATCTGTTACGTCAAATTGTTCAAAATCTGTGACGCTGAAGGAATTACAGCAGTTTGTTAATGTTTTCAGTTGGTTGTGGCAGCCATCTTGGATTACCAATAGGTTGGCTGCAAAGGTTGTTCAGGTGTGAGGATTATTCCCTCAAAGTTTTGTGATCCAGTGGATTAGGAGATATTTTGCTAAAAACACCAACACGCTCACAGACATGACAAACATTATCGCACAACTTTCAATAATACGGACTGATGATTACAAATCCACGAGCTTTTCATCTGCCTCTCCCCTAAAAAAGATCATTCTTTTTTTGCTGGTCTGAAATTTTTGTTCAGCTCAGTCCAAGCCGGGGAACCAACGACCAGTTTAGCTGCTTGGAGACATTTTTTAAAAGTCTGAGTGACAACGCATTAAAAAATTTTAATCTTCAACCTTATCTCCGACTCAGGATATTAATGATTAACGTCTGTACTTATACATACAGTACAACACAACCTGTCCTTGAAATGAAAAATATTAAGGCCGCTACATACTCGGGCTTACTTCACTCCGCAGAGGTCCGTGCGTCGCTGATTAGACTCAACGTGATCTCGAAGCAGAAATCTGCAAGTCATGTCCGTGCAAAGATCAGTTTGTACATGAGTGTACTCGGTGCTGCACAATAAACTGCCCGGCAACAGACTGTTTTGTACGTGACACCAATGTTTTTAATTCCCCTCCTTCATCCCTGGTCTGGTTCAATGACCGTTTCTTTTGTTTTTTAACCAAGAGACAAACAATCTCTTCCTCCTCCGTTGACTCCATGACTGAAATGGTGAGAAATGAGGGAATTTGTCACAAAATGATTAAAATCATGTCCAGTGTGGCTGTGGGAGGGTCTGGAGATCTCCTGGTGTGCTGGTCTGATGTGTGGGCTGCAGGGCCAGCGCTCCCTGTTTGTTTTTTTTAATAACTTTTTATAAACAACATATAAACACAGAACACCAGCTGCCTTTACCCGGGGCCACCAGTAGCTCTTGTTTTTTTGTTTTTGCAACCTGTCAATCCAGTAGGCGTGTCAGCAAATGACCAATCGGTGAATCGGTGACCTCAATTTGTTCCGAAGGTGAACGCCCCTTGCCTGCAGAGCTGACTGCAGCCCGTCAGGGTGTACGCTCGAGTATGAAGTCTCAACCATCTGCGGACAGAGCGCACGAGCATGTGGGAGCCTTTAGTGCATCAAAGGAGAAGCAGTAGAAAAGTTAAATAAGAATCAAAAAGATTGAAGATATTTTCTGTTCTGATAACAGCTGATGATAAAGTCCGTCTTTCTGTTTAAACACTGAACCATGTTTCTGCTGTGACGTCCGTCCGAGCTGTGGAGCTCCAAGAAGTTTCCTCGTGCGTTTCACTAGAATCCCACTGATTTCCAGTTTTTCACGTTCAGTTTATTTTCTGGTTAATGTCTAGTGTACGTCTACATAAAGTCACAGCACGTCGTCCTCGATGGAGCCGCACACTTTGATGCATCTGCATGTTTTATTTCAACGCCGTGCAACGAGCTCAGGTTCTACCAGAGTGATGTCATGCTTTGTGCTGACCTGGTTGAACCTCCAGCTCACGAGAAAACAACAGGTTAACAACTAATCCTCTTCTATTAGATCACACACTGTTAGCCTGAGTAAACACTGACATGCAATAAACCGTCACACACACACCTCTTTCAGGGTTGTCCTCCGAGATGTTGGGCTGTGAGAGGTCATGAATAATTTGCTCTTTAAGAACCTTGGGGTCAAAGATGAAGAGCTTGGCTCCTTCGTCCATCAGATATTTGGAGATGTAGATGCTCGACGACTCTCTGCAGTTGCGAAACAAACGGAACCAGAAACTGATCAGGGTCATAGTTCACAGCAAACTGCCTTGTAATCTTGCAAGTAGTGGGAAAAGGTCAGCAGTGACTCTGCAAGTTTTAATCGTGCACACACCGTACGTGCACTCTGACTCGCAGTGTTTTATCACATGGATTTATCCAAATGAAATGGAGAACTGACGAGACCCACCTCGTGTCACCCGTGTCCTTTTTGAAAGAGAAGCCCAGCAGAGCAATCTTTTTGCCGGTGACGGTGTTGAAGAGACGGTCTATGATCCTGCAGGCGAAGCGCCGTCTCTGGTACTCGTTCATGTCGATCACCTGAGAGAAAGCACAGCCAGCAGGTGAACACCAGGGAGCCAAACCCCGCAGGAGAGCTGCGCTCGTTCCTCACCTGCTGCCAGTAGGACGCCACCTCGGGCAGGTTGAGGGCCTCGCACAGATACACCAGATTGAGCACGTCCTTCTGGAAACAGCTGCCACCAAAACCTGGACGGACGAGCCACAAATCGGTTGTTTATGTTCATCCAGCAGGTTGGTGCAGTAACACCGAGGATCACAGTACTGTACTCCTCTAAAGTATTTTAATCTTTACACATGCTCTAATACACACTTGAATAAAAGATAAAAAAGATAAGTATATTCAGATAGCTGCGGTCTCAGGGGGCTTATTTGATTTTCTGCCACTGTCACCACGTCGAACACGTTTCAGTATTTTGAGGTGATGCTTCTTACCAATGCTGGCTTTGAGGAACTTGCTGCCTATCCTCTGGTCCATACCGATGGCTTTGGCTACTTCCTCCACGTCAGCTCCGGTGGCCTCGCAGAGAGCGCTGATGCTGTTGATGCTGCTGATCCTCTGAGCCAGGAAGGCGTTGGCTGCCTGCACGCACAGCAGCAGAACGTGTCAATGCACCAAACATGGAGGCTTTGGGCTGTTTGTTACAACTGAGCTGATACATCTGTGGAGCCGCAGCGTTTTACTTTAGTAAACTACCATATTTTCTGGAGTATAGGTCGAGCATTGTCCAATTACTGCCAAAGAATTGGGAAAATCCATATATAGGTCACACCTACGTCAAAATGTGGACCGTGTTTAGCTCTGCTGCAAATGTCTCTTCCACAGGAGCGCACAGCAAGGCTTTTAAGAAGATTAACACTTAAAGCTTCAGTATGTAGCTTTTTTTATGAACATATTTCTTCACTCTGTCACTACCTCCTGACAGACTGATGTTAGCCAGGTAATCTCTGAAAAAAAAATAAAAAAAATATTGTCCCCTTGCTTCTCCAGGTGGTAAATAAGCATTTCTAAAAAGAAAAGGTGACCCGCCATTTTCCAGCCAATAAAAACAGAGCTTGAATTTGAATCAGCCAATAAAAACAGAGCTTGAATTTGAATTTCAACAGACCACAAGGGGGCAGAGCCACATATGGCTCTGAGGGGGAGGGATCAGAATGCTTTGCCTGTTGAAAATTTTTCTAAGTGCTGCAGTTCTACAGAAACTGCATACTGAACCTTTAATAACAATTATTTGTTTGATAAAAATTATAGCAAATATGTGTCTGAGCTGAACTTTTCTTTAATAAATGAATAATTTTAGCAGGATAAACACCTAAAAATATATATTTGTTAGCTGACATTATTGTAAGAGTGTGTCTCAGTTAAATTTTTGTTAATAAATGATTACAAATCAGCTTATTTTATAAAAAGCCATATATAGGTCACACCTGACTATAGGTCGCAGGCCATGAAAAAATGATAAAAAGGTGCGACCTATACTCTGAAAAATACGGTAAGTTGGTCATGTTTGTCAAATGAATATAAAGAACTCTTCAGGTTCATTAAAACGATCCATGATGGACGGTTTAACGGGTTCTTCCTCACCAGTTTGGAGAGCTCAGACGACCACGTGTTGGTGGTGATGATCCGTGCTTTGGGGACCCAGTGTTCGTACACGGCGCACAGCGCTTTGATTGCCTTTTGACCTTCAGCTGTCTCATCCCCACCGATCAGGACGCGGTCCGGCTCCTTCAGATCCCGCACCGCTGTTCCTTCTGCGAGGAATTCTGGGTTGGACAGAACCTAAAACAGTTTCACACGTTTAGAAACAGGAAAACAACTGATATGCCAGAGAGCTGTGAACATGTGGAAGGGCAGACCTGCAGGTTGAGGCTGGGCTTGGTGTTGGCGTCAAATATCCGCCTGATGCTCTCGGCAGCTCGCACCGGGACCGTGCTCTTCTCCGTGACGATTTTGTAGCCGTCGGACACCTCTACGATCCGCCGCGCGCACGCCTCAATGAACTTCAGGTCCGCTGCGCGACCCTTCCCCATCCCGTAGGTCTTGGTTGGGGTGTTCACCTGCGGAAGAGGTGAAGTCACGGCATGCTGACACGGTTTGACGCAGTGGTTCAGTGTGCTCAGACCAGAGCGAGAGACTCACAGAGATGAAGACGAGGTCAGCGTCCCTGATGGCTGAGTCAATGTCTGTGGAAAAGAACAAATTCTTTCCTCGGCATGATTCAACCACCTCTTTCAGTCCTGGCTGAAATGACAGGAAGTGAGGGAGTTTATCAGTGAAAGTACAGGGGGTGAGAAAACACGCCACAGATGTGACACATGTTAACAAAGACCATGAGTTGTAACGATGATGTAATACCTTGTGGTCTGAGCTGACGCTCGAAAACTTGCAACAGAGTCTGGAACTAATTATGTCTCATTTGGTCTGTGAGAGCTCGGAGGGAGTCCGGAGCAAACGTCTCCTGACTCACTGTGACCAAGAGGAACTTCTTAAACCCACAAGTCTCCTGAGACGTGGCTTTTAAATAATAACAGGCCAAGCGTTCCTTGAAGGAGCACCTTTCATGCCAGATTTAAACTGAGATCATCTTATGTTGACCAATGATGGCGTTTTAGCTATTTTGGTAAACCCTTCAGACTACGTTGTGCGCAGGGCTTAATTTGAGCTGGATCCTGCCAGAACAGGATCCGGGAACTCTCTTATTTTGACAGGGTGCGTTCTGGTAACTCTTGGGCTTACTAATAAAGTTAGGAAGAAATATGACCGCCTTGAACAAATAAAACTTGTATTGGATATGTAAACTCAAAATAATTACATAAACACTAATTTTAAACACAACAGCCACTTACGATTTCTTAATATCGCATACGAGCTGCACCTTCAATAGCATTTCCCCCTCTACCTTTAAAAAATATCTGCGCCTAAGCGTGGTGGTGTGTGCCGAGCTAACCAGGCAGTCGTACGTGGGCAAGAGCCCACAGACAGCAGCAAGGAACAGACGGAGGAGGTGTCTGGAGGTCTCACATGTGGAGTCGGACAGTGAATTTAGCGGAGAAAAGTTGGGGTTGGTAGTGCGCTTGACAGAAGCGGAGTGTTTACAAATGTAGGTAAACATAGATGTTTAACAACTTGTTGAAATACACCAAAATGCAGGAAATCTCATCCACTTCAATCAAAATTTTCTGGGGGAGGGCCCCCACACCTGACCCACCAGCCGGCCTGCTCGCTATTTGCATTCTGGCATCGATCTGTTAACAAACGAAGCCCTGGTTGTGCTCAATCATGCCATATTGGGATGTATTTAAACTCAGTGTCTGTAAATGTGAGTTAAAACTGTTATTGGCTTCATCCAGGTGTGTCACAGAGTCAACCAGCACAGCTTCAGGTGAACTGTGACCAACTGCCCCCAGTTAAACTTTTACCAGAGGCTGTAAATAATCCTGTGTTACCCTTCCCTCAGTTTTTAACCCCACGGTACAGCTGATATCGCACCTCGTAGATGGGCAGTGTGTCGGAGTTCCAGGCTTTGATACGAGACTCGTTGACGTCCACGACGGTCACCGTGATCTCTGGACACATGTGAGCGATGACACTGCATGTTGGACCACCGACGTACCCGGCTCCAATACAACAGATCCTCTGTATCTGGAACATCTGGGTTGGGGGGGTTGCAAATAAATAGTTACCTTGTTACAGCTGACATCAAGCCTCATTTACAAGTTGAATAAGAACTCTGTTCTGCAGAAATGAAAGATTTCCACACAGAGGTCAGAAATCACTAAACAAGTGGATTATACAGCAGTGATCAAGGTGTCTGTAGATTCATTAGACTTTTTATCATTTCAATGTTTTCATACATCTCAGTAGTCCCAGCTTTAACTAATGTTAAGAAGCAATTGGAGTTATCTTTACAAATCAAATGGTTTAGGTTAAACTGTGAAAGATCAACAAACTGACAAAAAGAAAGAGTTATTGTCAGAACAGTTTCATGTTCTGATCCAAACTGGTGTTTTTAATCAGTTTACAGGTAAATAAAGAGGCTTTTCTTCCCGCAGCACAGCCACGTCCCGCCCCGACCATCAATGGCTCCTTTATCTTCACACACCTCAGCCTGAAGGATAAAAACTGGTCCAAACACCGTTTCACCTCGTTTTTCTCAACACCAGCACCGAGCCGAGCCAGCTGTACATGACCGAACTGCCTCGGCTAACTACAGGCAGCTAAGACCATCATTACCTCGAAAGTCCGTTATCGAGCTGGTTTCTCTCCGTTACGGGACTCGTCGACACGAACTGGTTCGGCTCCGACTGTTCTGACGTCTTGACCCGGGTTAAGACGTGCTGGTCCGATTAAAATAAAAACGTTTCTCTGGTAACTTTCCCGACCACGGCCAGAACTTAACGGAGGAGGAGAGGTTTCTGCTCACAAGACAGCCCATGTACGATCCTCCCACATTACCCCCGACCGCCCGCTTCGTCTCTACGTCTGACGTAAGCACGTTCTCCTGCGTCATACTTTCAAAGTAAAAGCATGTAATTACATGCACTTGATCCCGTTATTACATCTCTGACACGCCTCATGAAAACAAAACATCCATAAAATACACATGGAATAACAGAACATGTTTTCATTGTTCAACATTAGGGTAAGGTTAGGAGACTAACCTGTGTAAATAAAGGTTGAATGAAAGGGGTTAGTATACAAGGAAAATAAAGCTGCAGCAGCTGCTACAACCAGTTTAAAACTAATTTGTTTTTAATGAGCATCAAGAGACATAATAACTGTATGGCGAGCCTGCACTTTTATACATAATTTTTAAGCATAAAAGTTACCCTATAGGTCATAAAAAATAATCATCATTTAATCTGGGCAGCACGGTGGCACAACTGGTAGAGCTGCTGCCTCTCAGCGAGCAGGTCCCCGGTTCAAATCCCGGTCCGGGGGCCTTTCTGGGTGGAGTTTGCATGTTCTCTCCGTGCATGCGTGGGTTTTCTCCGGGTGCTCCGGTTTCCTCCCACAGTCCAAAAACATGCATGTTAGGCTGATTGGTGACTCTAAATTGACCCTGGGTGTGAGTGAGACAGGTCCCTCTTGTAAATGAGTCCCCGTGGCTCAACGAGGCTAGCCTGTATAAATAAAGGTTGAATGAATGAATGAATGAAAAAAAATCTACAATACTGACATTACAGACAACTTGAAAATGTAGCTACGTTTCTCAAATATTTGTATGCAGAGTTCTTCAGAATATTTTAGATAAAATAATACTGTACAGTACATGGTTTTATTTGAAGGTATTGTAAGAATTTTATCAGAGGATAGAAACAATACAAAGTTTTATATTACCGGTACATACATCAAACCCCTAAGTGCACAGGTTGTTTATCTTGACATGTTTTAAACATATCAAGATAAACAACTGAACAACTATCGACCAATCTCTAAACTTTGCATTTTAGCCAATTAGGTTCTAGAAAAACTGATAAACTCTCAGATCAAAAATTATCTGGACTCATTTAACATCTTACCTCTCCATCAATCTGGTTTCAGGAAAAAACACAGCACAACGACTGCTTCTCTGAAGGTTCTGAATGATGTTGTTGAAGCATTGGATGCTAAGGACTATTGTGCTGCACTTTTCTTAGACCTGTCTAAAGCTTTTGACACTGTGGATCATAACATCTTGTGTCATAAGCTCTCAGAAATCTGTTTCTCTGATCACACCATCGGTTGGTTTTCTAATTATCTTTCCAATCGGAGGCAATGTGTTCAACATAACGGTACTTCTTCCAGTTATTCAACTGTTAAAAATGGTGTACCACAAGGCTCTGTCTTAGGACCAACCCTCTTTACAATCCACATAGCTAATGTAAGTCAGAGCATCCCTGATGCATCCTTACATTTCTACACTGATGATACAGTTGTTTATTGTCGAGCTAAAACACTTGCTAAGGCTTTCCAGCTTTTGCAATCCGCTTTTGACACCATCCAGTCAGATTTGTTCCGGCTCAAACTCGTCCTAGATGCTGATAAAACAAAAGGGATGTTTTTTTCAAGTAAGTCAGTCCCAGCAGTTCTTCCTCTGATTTTATCCCCAAACGGTGTCCCTATTGAGTTTGTTGATTCCTATAAATATCTGGGTATCCTGGTCGATTCGCATCTCTCTTTTAAACTCCACGTGGAAAAACTAGTAAAGAAACTGAAAGTTAAATTGAGTTTCTTTTTCAGAAACAGATCATGTCTAACCTAGCCTGGCCCTCGCCTTCCTGCACAGCACCGCTCAATTCTCATTTCCCTTCACTGCACAGTCTGGGACTTCTCTCATAGACAACGATTTCTCCGGTAGATTTTTGACCGGACCAATCAGAGAACAGAAGGGGCGGAGTTTTTGGCCCCTAACCTACGCCCCCACCTGTCCCAGCGCAGCCAGCGAGCAGCCGCATGTTCTCATTCAAAGCGATGCAGGACTGTTTTATATGTGACACAAATTTATTAATTTCCCCTTCTTAATCCCTTATCTGGAGTTTTCTTTTGTTTTTTTCCCAAAAGTCAAGTGTTCGCTCCCTCCTCCTCCTCCTCCTCTCCCTCCGCTGAACAAGGAAATGCCTCAGGTTGTCACGAGAGAATTAAAGTCAGGTTTTAAGTTGCTGCCCGAGTCCCATCAGATTTCCTGGTCTTCTGGTGTGTTGGACCAGCGATCCATGGTTTTATTTTATTTTATTAGGACGTTTTATTAACATATAAACACAATATGCAACGGAGCGAGAGAAAATTCAGCAGGAGGCGGAGCTGAAGTCAAGTTCAGCAGACCACGGGGGAGCAGCCATCAGCAGAGGCCACGCCTCCAGCAAGAATTGGTTTTCAATGGAAAAAGTCCAGACCCTTGTCTGAAGCGAAGTGAAGGACAAGGGTCTGGTTTTAACCAGGCTATGTCTAACCCTGAATGCTAGGAAACGCCTATCTGTGACTTTCCTTCCCTCCATCGTTTACGGTGATATTATCTACATGAATGCTCCTACAAGCACCCTGCAGATGTTGGATGCTGTCTATCATGGTGCACTAAGATTCATAACTGGCTGTGATTATCGTACCCACCACTGCACCCTGTATTCACTGGTTAACTGGACATCATTAACTTCACGCAGACTCTTCCACTGGTACATTTTCATCTTTAAATCACTTCTTGGTCTGCTGCCTTCATACATCTCCTATATGTCTTTGCGTGAGTGCAGCTACAGCGTGCGCTCTCAAGACATGATCACCTGCAGTGTTCCGTCGGTGAGAACTGAACTTGGAAAAAGGGCCTTCTCCTATTCCGCTCCTGCTTCATGGAATATCTCACAAAAAGATCTCGGCCTTGACCTCTCTAGATGGTTTTGAGACTCTGTTGGAATCCAGGCGGAAACCAATGCAGATATGTTCCTGTTTTTGATCTACCTTATAATGTTTTGCTAGTTTTTGATACTTAAAAAAAAATTTTTTTTAGATGTCTGTATTTCTCTCTTATGTTTTTCTATTGTTTAAGGAAATTCTACCATTGCTGTTCATCATTCTTTAGTTTGTAGCAGGTCGCTCTTGTAAATGTCTTGTCCGAGTTTTAGAATGACTCTTGGGTAATGTAGCATGAAGTGGTGCTTTGGCCGTAAATGTAGGTGAGGATAGAGCTCTAGAAAGAGGGAATGATGCTCTTCAATGATTTTGCTTAAGCACAGTGTTGCTGATACAGTAAGTGAAGGGGAAAAGATGAACTCCATGCACAAGAGTAGGAGAAGTAGAAGTTCCCAATGCTTGTTATCCTTAGGGATAAGGTCACCTATCATTGTCGGCAGTAACCTCAGTAGGCACCACATTTGAGATGCTGACTGTCGCATGGACAGTGGTGTCAAAAGTATTCACATTCATTACTCAAGTAGAAGTATAGATACTGGGATTTAAAATTACTTCTGTAGAAGTAGAAGTATCAACTCTAGCTTTTTACTCAAGTAAAAGTAAAAAAGTACTGGTTTCAAAAACTACTTAAAAGTATAAAAGTAAAAGTAGCGTAAGAAAAAGCAACAACAAAGACAAATGCTTAGGCTGCACCACACATACTATTGTATACAACCCCACCTCCCCCACAAAAATCATTTTTTTAGACTAGATTATATTATATTGTTAATGTTGAAAAACTAGGGGTGCACTAAGCTACCTGTCTTAACTGCATATATGCCCATTGAAAATAGGGTTGCCAACTCCTTGATAAATAAATAAGGGACACCTCTCGGCAGGGCTGGTCACCCCCCCACAACACACACACACAGACACACAAACACCCTGCCTGCCCCTCCTCACTTTGAAATCAACCTGAATTCATTTGGATACGTGTTTTTGAATTATAAAAATATGTATAAACAAATTATTACACAATTAACCATTTATTTTTAGTGCAAATAGAATTGCCAGAAACAAACATCTTTTGAAAATTATGTATCTTTCTTAAACAGACCTCTGTCCTGCTTAATAACTTAAAACAGAATTATGTATCTTTCTTAAACAGACCTCTGTCCTGCTTAATAACTTAAAACAGAATTATGTATCTTTCTTAAACAGACCTCTGTCCTGCTTAATAACTTAAAACAGTATTAAATAACAAAAAATCAATACGAACATTCTGTAATAGTGCATTTAGTGCAACGTGCAAATAAAGTTTGTAGTAAATCTGTAAACATAAACACATTGTGCCTCAAAGGCCATGGCTTTCCACTTGTAGTAAAGATAAAAAACTTGTAAACTAAACAGTGGAACGTTACATTATGGAGTCAACCTATTTTTTCCATTTGTATTTCTGCTGAGATCGTGCTGCAGCAAGGAATGCTCTGTTTTTCAGTGCCAAAGAGTAAAACTCTGAGCAAGACATTTCATAATTTAGACTGACAATGAGCTCACTTCTAATTAGTTCAGTAGAACATTTGTTTCGCACATCAGTCCACTTACTTTTCATGAAAGAGAAAATCCTTTCCACAAACCCAGTGGAAGATGGGATGCTGAGGACAAAGGATACAACAGCCTGGATGTTGGGGAGGTCAGCTGCCTGAAGAACTTGCATCCACTTCTCTGCTGTTCCCTGGGACTGCCACCTTTCTTTCTCCTGAGGTGAGGTGGTGAGGTGGTCTATCAGGCTGTTTGCAGTCACACATTCCTCATACAGCTCATCCATAGACATGTTCAGCCTGCCAAAAGGTGTTAAAGTTCATTAGTGATACATAGCCTAGGTTATGTAGTGATAAATAAATGGAAAAACGTGTATTGTTTATATTTATAATTTAGCATTGTATTTAAACTACATTTTGAAATGTATTTATTAATTTACCTATATGAACTGTGTTTTTTTAAAGATGGACAAGGTTGTATGTTTGCATAGTGTAAAGTAAATTCACAATTATGTATTTATTTGTACGTGTCAATTGTACACTTTTGTTTATAACTATCAATAATTAAACATGGTTCACCACTACACTGGAAATTATTGAATTTTTACCTGCCAACCAGGTGAAGACTCAGTGATCTTCTCCACTTCCTCAAAGGATATTTTTCCAGATGGCAGTTTTTTTTTTTTTTTTACATACCATATCTGCCTCTGGTGTTGCCCGGTGCAGAACAAATTGGTCAAGGGTTCTCCTGGTTTTGTTGTCTTTCACGTTTATATTTATTATACAACATTAGTATGTTACTAGGTCACTAGAAGTCAGTAATCAACTGATAAAAAAAACAAAAACTTTCAGCTTACCTCAATTTAGGCATGTAACGAGATCTCGTTGTACGAGATCTCGCGATATTAAACTCCCGCGATATCTCTCGTTGAGAGGTAACGTTGTCTCGCGAGACGCTAATGCTAGCGCTAGCAGAGCCCCTAACAAGTCAGCGTCACGGACAGCATGGCTTCGCCGGATGAAGGTGCTATAGAAGACGCCCCAACTACTGATGGAGGGTCACGGTCCCGCAGACGCTTCTACATTGATGGAGGGTCCCGGAGCTGCCGACGCTGCCCCGGATGTAAAGACACACGCGTGTGACGGTGTTGCCAGATAGAGTCCCACCCACCCAAAGCACTCTTTACCCGCAAAAGTCAGAAGGAAAATCGCGGTGAACCGCCCAATCTGGCAACACTGGTGAGTGACGACGGCTGCTGATGCGGATATTTATGTTTGGAAAGTCCTGCGTGAATATCTATATTCTACAAAAAAAAACGGCAAAATGAAAGAAAAGTAACGAGGCTATTTTTAAAAAGTAAGGAGTAGAAAGTACCAGTAATTGCGTGAAAATGTAAGAAGTAGAAGTATAAAGTAGGCTGAAAAATAATTACTTTACTAAAGTATAGATAACTAAAATTTGTACTTAAGTAAAGTAACGAAGTATTTATACTTCGTTACTTGACACCTCTGACGGGAACCTAAACTTTTGATCCCAGTCTCTACTTGTAAAACACTACGAGGAGCTGGTGACATGTGTGTGCACACCAAACATGACTCGCCTACTGTATGTGTAATCAAAACAAACGCTGTTTCATGCATGTACAAAAATAAAAGTACCAAAGCACAAACTGCCCTGGTTCTTGACTCGAGTCCCATCTTCATAAAGCACAAACCACGTGGTCAAACTATGAACCACAGCAAGATACATGAGCTCTGCCGGAGACGGTCAGTTCTCGCAATATCTTCTGTTGGGTTGAACAGCCTGCTCGAAAGAGCACGAGAGGGGTCAAAGGCCACCCTTCCACCACTAAAACACGACGAGCAGCAATTGGGCATGCCTTCCAGGCTCATGGCGCACGCGCAGGCCAGGAAGGCGTGTCTACGAAATGATTGGGTCATGACAACAATATGTCATGGGCTCAACTTGTAGTTCACCAGAAGACTGCCCCCCTTCACAGGGGTACTGCAATCAAAGATTAACCCTACACGCGCACATGTGTTGAGGGAGGAAGTTTTGACGATGCTGCAGAAGGGAGTGATAAGTTTGGTCCCGAGACGCAAACTACGCTCTGGCCACTACAGCAAGTACTTCCTGGTGCCCAAAAAGGATCATTCCCTGAAACCGATTCTGGATCTCAGGACTCTGAATAAGAGAATAAAAACTTTTAAGTTCAAGATGCTTACATTGCGGTAGGTTCTCCAGTCTGTGAGACCGGGAGACTACGCATGTACAATGGATTTGAAAGTTGCCTATTTCCACATAGGCGTGTGGAGGAAACACAGAAAGTTCCTCTGTTTTGCTTTTGAAGGGAACACTTTTGAATTCAAAGCCTTACCCTTCGGTTTAAAGACGGCTCCTCATACATTTCCTAAATGTCTGGATACAGTCCTGACCCCACTTAGGAATCAAGGACTCAGGGTTATGAATTACTTGGATGACCTGCTGATTCTGTCTGGAAGCAGAATACAGGCCCAGTCATACTCCTACAGGGTGATCTCTCACCTGGAGTCTCTCGGGTTTGTCATAAACCTACAAAAGAGTGACCTAACTCTATCACGGGTTACCATATTTCTGGGAGTACAGATCGACACCATCCGGTACAGAGCATTGCTCTCAAAGGAACGAGTTTCCTCCATTTGCCATTGCCTAGAAAGATTTAAACTGGATCAATGGATCCCTATGAAAACGTGCCAACGCCTTTTAGGCCTCTTGGCGGCAGCCATACCCTGTGTGCCACATGCATTGCTGAAAATGCGGGCCATACAAGTATGGCTAAACCAACAGACACAACCCGCCCTGCCTAGTCGAGCAGGAAAGGTTAGGATGGATTCAGAGTGCCTGAAGGCCCTGGAACCTTGGAGAGATTTGTCTGTTTTCACGGAAGGGGTCCCGCTAGGAAGGGTGTCATCTCGTGTGGTCATAACGACGGACGCCTCAAAAACAGGATGGGGGGCGATCTGCAGAAATCAGAATGCCCACGGCCTTTGGAATAAACAAGAAGCGAGATTACATATCAACTTCCTGGAGTTGTTGGCCGTATTTCTGTCATTAAAATACTTCTTCCGCAAAGGTCTGATTGCAGGGTAACATGTCCTGGTGAAATCAGATAACAGGACCACAGTGTCCTTCATCAACAGAGAAGGAGGGACAAGGTCCCAGGCCCTCCTTGGACTGACGCAGAAGATGCTCACATGGTGTGCTCCAAGAATCTTGTCACTTAGGGCGACTCATGTCCCCGGTGAACTAAATTATGGAGCAGATGCCCTCTCAAGAGGGCCTCTCCTGGCATCAGAATGAAGCCTGAACCCACGGATAGTGGAGCAGGTCTGGTCACGATTTGGGAGAGCCTCTGTGGACTAGGGCTGGGCCATATCATATCGTTACCGGTAATACCGGTATAAAAAGCTTGCCCGGGCAAAAATCTTATATCATGATATGCTAATTTCATGACGTAATACGTCAGGGGTAATACGTCAGGGCGCCCCGCCCCTTAACACCCGAGCGCTTTAAACAACTGCGCACATCCCCTCCAACAGTCTGTACTGGTGTAAAACGCTAATTAGTTACTGCTAAAATGTTAAAAACAACGCGCGCGCGTCTCAGCTTCTCTCCCCCCCTGCTCTGCAGGCAGACAGCTGTCCCCCCTCCCCCCGCCCCGCTCCGCTCTGAGCAGCCGTGTCCTCGCTGTAAACTGTGTTACAAACACGCGCGGCTCCACAGTCACTCCTGTGATGTTTCTCTGCACGCTCAATAACCTTGCTGGTTTGTAGCAGACGTTGCTTTATTGTTTAAGCTGCACAAATACACTTAACAGACTGCATGATCCTCCACCGCTCCGTTCTCTGACTTTCTTTCACACCCGAACCTGCGCGCCTACGTCACGCTCTCACTCGCGGTGCGTTCACTGGCACTCTGTAATATACATGCACAACACTGCTGTATACATTACAACTCCATCAGAGACAGATCAGTTAAAAAAATGAATCAGAGGAATGACACAAACTTCATTTTATTTAGGCTAGTTGTTTTAGGAAACTACACCTGCACTTTAAAAATGATTGTTATTTAGATTGGAAAAAGTCTGCACAAAATATAGATAAAAAAACCACCACAAAAACTAAAGTGCAGGTGTAGTTTTACTTGGAGACTAAATACTTTACTAAATAAAGTAATTTCAGTAAAATTACCCCTTGTTGTTTTTAAAAATTTTATATAATACTGCAAAGCAACATGTTAAGTTAATTTTGTCAAATAAATACATTTGATTTTTTTTTTTTAGGTTATATCACGAAATTTATCGTTATCGTGATAATACTCTGAAATATCACAATATAATTTTTGAGCCATATCGCCCACCCCTACTGTGGACTTGTTCGATTGCAGAGCTAGCTCACAGTGTGACCTTTACTTCTCCTTGAAGGAAACAGATGCACCGTTGGGAACGGATGCTCTGGCACATGATTGGCCAGCAGGGGTGCTCTACTATGCCTTTCCACCAGTCCCTCTGATCGAGGTGACACTGGAACGTGTGCGCCATGGAGCCCTCTCCCTGATCCTGATAGCCCCCAGATGGCCGCAGAAACCGTGGTTCCCGGAGTTGATCTCAATGTTATCAGGGATACCATGGCAATTGCCTCCTCACAGGGACCTGCTGACTCAGGCACGTGGGCAGCTTCTACACCCACATCCAGAGTTGTGGCAGCTTTCAGCCTGGCCTTTGAAGGGAACTGGCTGAGAGCCTAAGGCTTTGATTGCTTTATCCCAAAACAAACAGCAACAACATACTCAAGGGTGTCCCTTGGTGTTTATGTTTGCTTAGGAGATGTTAAATGGAGGGGTTTCCTCTCTCCTTAATGGGTCTCCAACATCAGGATGGGCTCCACTTGCCAGTAGTGCCCCTTGTATATGTAAACATTTTCCCCTGGGGACTTGGGAGGTTACCCTGTGCTTGACCTGGGTTTTCTACCTCCACATTGCCACCCAATTACTAGTGGCATAATGGGTCCCTTGCTCCTTTCCTCCTGTTTCTTAGGTTTTCCAGAAAAAAAAGGAGATGATGAGTATTCACACTAGTGGAGCACGCTTATGCTGTCTCTAGCTGGTGTTTTTAATCTATATGTCCAGTGGTAACATCAAGCTGATGTTTCTACGTTTGGCATTTTTTCTTCTCAGGCTGTGCTCTCTACATACCTTGTAGAAAGCAGCTGGGAAATACCTGTCGTTTTAAGGCAGATGCTCTCACATGCATTTTGCTGAGCATTTCAAGGGCGTGAATGAATTACGTTCCCATAGCATATGTTGCACCGAGAGACATGACTGAAAGGGAACTGAAAGTTATGCACCATAACTCATGTTCCCTGAAGGAAGGGAACGAGGTGCAACATATCTGGCCCTTTTCAATGCTGAAAGCTCGGTGAAGTGCATTTTGGAGAATGATGAATGGGCGTCAGCGGCTTAAGTACCCAGAGGGCGGGGCCTCTGGCGCGACGCTGACGCCCTTGCCGTAAAGGCGTGAATGTATTCCTTCAGGTAATCGCGCGGGGGCGCAATTCCCATAGCATATGTTGCACCTCGTTCCCTTCCTTCAGGGAACATGAGTTATGGTGCATAACTTTCAGTTCTCATGGCTCAATGAGACTACCTGGATAAATAAAGAGTAAATGAAAAAAATAAGCACTCTACGTAAAACAAAGCATACATTATTGGATTAGAAAGTAAACTATAGCTGGTAAATGTACATGTACTTGTTTGAGGCAAATCAGCTACGATGAAAAAACTGCATTTCCAAAGATCATGGCCAACTACAGCAGGGAGAGATGAGTTGCATGTGCACTTTAAAAAAATAAAGGGAAAAGAGTGTACCTAAATGATACGGCAAAGTACATAGAATGGTATGTTTTGTACTTGAATGTCCAAATAAAATGCTAAACTATGTAGCAGTGTTCAGGTAACGTTGTCATACCTTCAAGGTACAACTTGAGCAATACACAAGTGCATCATGATGAATGCTGTTTCAGTATTTAGTTTTCTGTTTCAAGGTTTATTTTAGGGATGTGTGATATTGGATTTTTGGCTGATAGCCGATATGCCGATATGTTAAAACTTACGTTGCCGATAACTGATACTGATATTTTATATACATTCCTTTGCCAGAACATAGCCTCTTATTTAGGTTTATTTGCTACAAAAATTGTGTAACAGCTGTACGAGCTGGTGACATATATTCAGTAACAGCCATATGATATGCACAGCACTTTAACTTATATTACAACCCCCATGTGAATATTGTATGTGAATCTTTCTGTATACAGTATTGTGTACTATTTGTGAGTTATATGTAAAGTATCTGTATAGTGTTAATACTAGAGAGACACGAACAGCTGGAAACAAATTCCTTGTGTGTGTCAACATACTTGACCAATAAACCTGATTCTGATTCTGATTAAATGAAAAGTGTTAAATGTTATTTATTAGCATTAGTCACAATGCTGTCTCACTTGTGGAGGCTTGTTCCGGGTTCCTAGCTGCAGTGTGGGATCCTCTGCACTCCTGTGCATGAAGGACATACTTTTTAAGTTCAAAGTTTTTGTCTATCCATTGTGCCGTAAGACTTAATCATGTTAACGGGGCTAACACGACATCCAAATGTCTGTGGTAAAACTCGCCCAAGTGCTATCGGCTATTAGCTTCTCAATGAAGTCGGAAATGACGGCTTGTAACTCGGGTAACGTTACGTCGGAAAAATATCTTTGACTGCGGACGATGTAGCGAGGCTCAACGTAGTCCATAAATCTTTGGAATCCGACATCCTCAACGAAAAATAAAACTTCCACACTTCCCACATTTTGAAATTTCCTCTCCGCTGTGAGATAAGGTAGGCCCACATGACGTCATCACGTTGCGCTGCCACTGCAACGTCATGTTGTGCAGGCAAAAACAGCGCCATTTATAACTGCGTTATTTTAATGGAATGTCCGATATTGAACTTTAATACTAATATCGGCAGATACCGATACCATGCTGATAATATTGTGTAGCCCTAGTTTATTTTCTTTATTTGTAGTTTGTTTTTTGTTTCTTTTGTGCTCAGTTGGTTTTTCTTGCCTCCACGTGTTTCCCTGTGCCACCAGGTCATTTCCCCTCAGTCAATTCTGCTTCTCATCTCCTACCCCAGTCACTCTCACCTGTCCAGTTGTCATTACCCCCTGTGTTTACACTCCCATATCACCCCCAGGCCATGTAGTTGCTCTGCTTGCATTCATTCCTCGATGGAGCACTGAACTTTTTTCATGCCATGTCTGGTTCCCATCTATGTTTTTTTTGTATCGTCTTTGTTAGGTTTATTTGTTTATTTGTTTAGCTGTAGTGAAAACATTTTGTCAAACAGCAGCGTGAACATGAGTCTGTGTGAGCAGATGAGCACGAATAAACGCATCGACATAAAACAGATCAGCAGCAACATGAAAACAGATCAGCAGCAACATGAAAACAGATCAGCAGCAACATGATGTGATTTTTCACAGTGATTATTCTGGTTAGATATTCATGAGTCTAACAGCCTCAGGGTAGAAGCTGTTCCTCAGTCTAGTGGTTCTACACTTAATGCTCCTCAACCTCCTTCCTGAGGGGAGTGGGGCAAAGAGTGTGTGTGCTGGGTGAGTGGGTCCTTCATGATGCAGGTGGCCCTCTTCCTGCATCTGGAGGTGTAAATGTCTGTGATGGTGGGGAGACTGACTCCAACATCTTCTGTGCAGCCTTCACCACTCTCTGTAGAGCTTTTCTTTCTGCAGCTGTGCAGCCTCCATGCCACACGTTGATGCTGGAGCACAGGATGCTCTCCACTGCACACCTGTAGAAGGAGGTGAGGACTGGGCTACTCAGACCAGCTCGTCTCAGCCGTCTGAGGAAGTAGAGTCTCTGATGACCTTTCTTGATCAGGCTGGTGGTGTTGTTGCTCCAGCTGACGTTATTATTTATTTACTCTAGCTCCATGAGTCAGCTTGTAGTCCAACCTTAAAAACTGTGACACAGTTAAAGTTAATAGGTTTATTTCTGCCCCTTTATTATTTCACTGTGTATGGCAAAGAGTTATGCTAAGGGAGTGTAAGCTTCATTTTACCACACCAGCACTCACTTGCTAAGAAACATGAGTTTCATATTTATCTAACAAAGTTAAAGGTATTGTGACATGATTTTGTAAATTTGAATATTTGTCAGAACATATATATCTTATATCATTGAGCTCTGGTCGTTTTTGCATAATAAATTATAAATATATTAAATTTTTATTCCAAGTTATGGTAGTTTTTTTCTCTGGGATACGCCCCTAAAAATCTGCGCATTTCCGCAAAACGTCATCTTGACGTGACAACGGGAAGGCACGCTCCAACGTGCATTTAAATAATAATGGCGGAGCATGTCCTATCGCGTCTGAGATATCATTTTGAGACAGTAAATCTTCCAAAACTCTCATTAATAAACACTCCCTGAATAAAAAAATTACAGATGTTACCTGATGGCGCAGACATAATTTAAAAATGCATACATAGCAACGTGTTTGCTCCGGGCTCTCGGCTAATTTTTTTTAGAAGCTATCTTGGCTAACAAGAGTCCCTGACACCGGTCACGTCTGAGATATATCATTTTAAGACAGTAAATCTTCCAAAACTCTCATTAATAAACCCTCCCCGAATAAAAAGAAACGAGATGTTACCTGATGGCGCAGACATAATTTAAAAATACATACATAGCAACGTGTTTGCTCCGGGCTCTCGGCTAATGTTTGTTAGCTGCTATCTCGGCTTATTACCGGTCGCGTCAGCGATATATCATTTTAAGACAGTAAATCATCCAAAACTCTCATTAATATCCCTCCCCGAATAAAAAGAATTACCTGATCGCGCAGACATAATTTAAAAATACATCATTAGCAACGTGTTTGCTCCGGGCTCTCGGCTAATGTTTGTTAGCTGCTATCTCGGCTTATTACCGGTCGCGTCAGCGATATATCATTTTAAGACAGTAAATCTTCCAAAACTCTCATTAATAAACCCTCCCCGAATAAAAAGAAACGAGATGTTACCTGATGGCGCAGACATAATTTAAAAATACATACATAGCAACGTGTTTGCTCCGGGCTCTCGGCTAATGTTTGTTAGCTGCTATCTCGGCTTATTACCGGTCGCGTCAGCGATATATCATTTTAAGACAGTAAATCATCCAAAACTCTCATTAATATCCCTCCCCGAATAAAAAGAATTACCTGATCGCGCAGACATAATTTAAAAATACATCATTAGCAACGTGTTTGCTCCGGGCTCTCGGCTAATGTTTGTTAGCTGCTATCTCGGCTTATTACCGGTCGCGTCAGCGATATATCATTTTAAGACAGTAAATCATCCAAAACTCTAATTAATATCCCTCCCCGAATAAAAAGAATTACCTGATCGCGCAGACATAATTTAAAAATACATCATTAGCAACGTGTTTGCTCCGGGCTCTCGGCTAATGTTTGTTAGCTTCTATCTCGGCTTATTACCAGTCACATCAGCGATATATCATTTTAAGACAGTAAATCACCCAAAACTCTCATTAATATCCCTCCCCGAATAAAAAGAATTACCTGATCGCGCAGACATAATTTAAAAATACATCATTAGCAACGTGTTTGCTCCGGGCTCTCGGCTAATGTTTGTTAGCTGCTATCTCGGCTTATTACCGGTCACGTCAGCGATATATCATTTTAAGACAGTAAATCATCCAAAACTCTCATTAATATCCCTCCCCGAATAAAAAGAATTACCTGATCGCGCAGACATAATTTAAAAATACATCATTAGCAACGTGTTTGCTCCGGGCTCTCGGCTAATGTTTGTTAGCTGCTATCTCGGCTTATTACCGGTCGCGTCAGCGATATATCATTTTAAGACAGTAAATCATCCAAAACTCTCATTAATAAACCCTCCCCGAATAAAAAGAATTACCTGATCGCGCAGACATAATTTAAAAATACATCATTAGCAACGTGTTTGCTCCGGGCTCTCGGCTAATGTTTGTTAGCTGCTATCTCGGCTTATTACCGGTCGCGTCAGCGATATATCATTTTAAGACAGTAAATCATCCAAAACTCTCATTAATATCCCTCCCCGAATAAAAAGAATTACCTGATCGCGCAGACATAATTTAAAAATACATCATTAGCAACGTGTTTGCTCCGGGCTCTCGGCTAATGTTTGTTAGCTGCTATCTCGGCTTATTACCGGTCGCGTCAGCGATATATCATTTTAAGACAGTAAATCTTCCAAAACTCTCATTAATAAACCCTCCCCGAATAGAAAGAAACGAGATGTTACCTGATGGCGCAGACATAATTTAAAAATACATACATAGCAACGTGGCCTGTATCGCGGCTATTGTGTTAGCTATCTGATTCGGCTAGCTTGTTAGCAGCGAACAAACATAATCTGCCGTGATAATTGGCTTTATACACTCAAAGTGTATAAAGTAAAACAACATGAACTCACGTAAAATAAATAGTTTATAATCTAAAACACTACACACCTCCGATTATGTTTACACAAAGACTTACTCATCTCCTGGACAGTCTTCCGATGGTCCCTGCGTTGTTTCGACATGGTAGCTCCTGGGACTTTCTTCTGTAGATTTTCTTTTAAAAATAGTAGGAATAGCATCCGGTTTTAAAAGTCTTCTGAATCTTACTGGTAATCCTAAAGATTCTTTTATACCAGGTGCTGAAAACAATCGGCAGTGAAATGGTCGCTGCAGACATACGACTCCTGGAACCCACCGGTCCTTGTCTGGTCCATTCTTGACAAAGTTTGTCATCTTTTGGAAATTTGTGAAGGCTCACTTGTTCACTGCTGATATTAGAACACACAAATGCGCTACAACGTGACGGCATTTTTCAAGTTACACAAATAAAAGAGGCGATCCTTCAGGAAATGAATGTATGGCAAGCAGTTAACACACCTAACAAACGGGCAAGGCTCTGCCTTCTGCCCGTTGTCACGTCACACTGATGTGTCACCTCACACTGATGACGTATTGCGGGAATGCGCGGAATTTTAGGGGCGTATCCCAGCAAGTACCAGAGAAAAAATTAGCATAATTTAGAATAAAAATTTAATATATTTATAATTTATTATGCAAAAACGACCAGAGCTCAATGATATAAGATATATATGTTCTGACAAATATTCAAATTTACAAAATCATGTCACAATACCTTTAAGTCAGGTCCTCTAATGGTTTTGTTTTTGTTGAACCATTTCATCTTTCATCCAAAAGACTTCATCAGTCTGAAGAGCCACAACAAACTCAGTCTTATAAACAGCACCTTCACATAGTGGGTCAACCAGTTTGATGTGGCTCCTAAGACTAATGAAGTATTTTGGGTAAAAGACAAAACGTTTCAACAAAAACAATCCGTCCAGAAGACCTGACTTAACTTTGTTGAATTTTTTACCTGGATTATTGAGCATGAATTAGGAGCTTCATATACTGTATAGTTTATTTTGTATTTTCACATTAGGTAGACTTACCATAGACTCTCCCCTTTAATAAGAGTGTATCTTTAAAAACACTAAAATATACACAATTTTGCACATTTCTTTCCTATTGTACAAAACTGTGACTCTCATACTGGGCACAGGGCACAGCTGAAATCAGCAACAAACTCAAATCAGAGCTCGGAAGATTGGAGCTGTTAAGAACATCCTTCTGGAAGCAGACGCGCTCCAGGGGAAAGAAAAGGAAGCGGTGCTCCCGAGGAAAGAAGAGGGGTTGCCGAGCAGGAATTATGACGAGACTGCGGGCAGACGCTAAAACCGGTAGACCCCCGATGCCGGCTCTTTTTCTGTCTAACGTCCGCTCGCTGGACAACAAAATGGATCTACTTCGTTTGAGAGTGACCACGTCGGAGGAGATGAGAAGGTGCTCTGTGCTCTGCCTCACGGAAACGTGGATCTCTGAGGATACACCGGACTCTGTTTATGAGCTGGATAACAGACTCTTTTTCAGAACGGACCGGTGCACCGAGACTACGGGGAAAACACGAGGCGGAGGTGTTTGTATTTACGTGAACAAAGACTGGTGCACGAACTGTTCCGTGATCAAAAGGCTTTGTTCAGCTGCCGTCGAGTTGATCACAGTAAGGTGTCGCCCGCATTATCTTCCTCGCGACCATGCTGTGATTTTAATATCAGTTATTTACATAGCACCCGATGCTAATGCTAATGACGCCCAGGGAGAAATTCATGACTTACTCACCTCGCTGCAGTGTAAATATCCTGAGGGGCTCTTCATTGTTTGCGGAGACGTCAATCACGTAGATCTTCAAGTCTCCCTCCCAGCCTTCAATAAGCACGTCTTCACAGCAACGAGAGGAGATAAAACGCTTGACCAAGTCTACACTAATGTAAAGGGGGCGTACACGGCGAAGACACGCCCAGCGCTCGGAGCTTCCGATCACTGCTCTCTGATCCTGGCCCCAAGACAGCTCCCCCCACTCAGGCGCTCCAAGCCGGAACAAAGAGAGATAAGAGTTTGGCGTCAAGGCAGCTCCTCCATGCTGAGAGACTGTTTTGAGAAGACAAACTGGTCTGTTTTCAGGGAGGCAGCTACTGAAGGGAGCTCAGTTGACCTGGATCTCTATGCTTCCTCAGTCCTGGGCTACATCAGTACATGCTCTGAAAATGTATCCATAAAAAAATATGTTAAATCTTACCCGAACCGAAAACCCTGGTTAAATAAAGAAGTTCACGCCTTGCTAGCAGCCAGGGACACTGCATTCAAGTCAGGAGATAAAGAGGAGCTGAGAAAGAGCAGGAAAGAACTGAAGGATGGCATTAAGAAGGCCAAGGCCACGTATGCACAGAGGATCGAGGGACAGTTCACCTCACAAGACCCACGGAGCATGTGGAAGGGTATTAAATGCATAACAGATTACAAAGGCAAGAACAAACAATGCCCCAGGGACCCATCTCTGCCTGATGCCCTCAATAAGTTTTATGCACGTTTTGATGATCCAAACAGACCAGCTAGCACCAGACTCACCTCATCACCAGATGAAGAGCATCTCAGAGTGACCGCAGCAGAAGTGAGAGGCAGTCTCAGAAAGATTAATCCTCATAAAGCAACCGGACCAGACAACATCCCAGGGAAAGTTCTGAAGGAATGTGCGGACCAGCTCTGTGAGGTGCTGGCTGACATCTTCACCACCTCACTTGCACTGGAGTCAGTTCCCACCTGCCTGAAGACCGCGACCATCATCCCAGTCCCAAAGAGCTCCACAGTGACTGGTCTGAATGACTATAGACCAGTGGCCCTCACCCCGGTAGTCGCTAAATGTTTTGAGAAACTGGTCATGACCCACATCAAGGCAACCGTCAACATCAACGAGGACCCTCATCAATACGCATACCGCGAGAACCGATCAACAGAGGACGCCATTTCTTCCGTGGTCCACACTGCTCTCACCCACCTGGATCAGAAGGACTCATACGTGCGTCTGCTCTTCGTGGACTTCACATCTGCCTTCAACACCATGATCCCCCAAACTCTGATAGACAAACTATCTACACTTGGACTAAGCCCCTCCATTTGTAACTGGGTACTAGACTTCTTAACAGACAGACCACAGTCCGTGAAGATCCACAACTTCTCCTCCTCCACCATAACCCTCAGCACTGGCTCTCCTCAAGGATGTGTGCTGAGCCCCCTTCTGTTCACTCTGCTCACATATGATTGTACAGCCACACTTCCAGGCTGTCATATTGTTAAGTTTGCAGATGATACAGCGGTGGTGGGATGCATCACAAACAATGATGAGTCCAGCTACAGACAGGAGGTGGAACACCTGGAGAGCTGGTGCAAAGAGAATAATCTTCACATGAATGTGAAGAAGACAAAGGAGATGATTGTGGACTTCAGAAGGAACAAACACACCCACGCCCCACTGAAAATAGGTGGGTCTGCAGTGGAAGTGGTCTCCAGCTACAAATACTTGGGTGTACACATGAATGATAACCTCAGCTGGAGCAACAACACCACCAGCCTGATCAAGAAAGGTCATCAGAGACTCTACTTCCTCAGACGGCTGAGACGTGCTGGTCTGAGCAGCCCAGTTCTCACCTCGTTCTACAGGTGTGCAGTGGAGAGCGTCCTGTGCTCCAGCATCAACGTGTGGCATGGAGGCTGCACAGTTGAAGAGAGGAAAGCTCTACAGAGAGTGGTGAAGGCTGCACAGAAGTCTGTTGGAGTCAGTCTCCCCACCATCACAGACATTTTTTTCATTCATTCAACCTTTATTTATACAGGCTAGCCTCGTTGAGTCACGGGGACTCATTTACAAGAGGGACCTGTCTCACTCACACCAAACAACCATCCACTCTCACACTCACACCTAGGGTCAATTTAGAGTCACCAATCAGCCTAACAAGCATGTTTTTTGGTCTGTGGGAGGAAACCGGAGTACCCGGAGGAAACCCACGCATGCACGGGGAGAACATGCAAACTCCACCCAGAAAGGCCCCGGACCGGGATTTGAACCGGCAACCTTCTCGCTGAGAGGCAGCAGCTCTACCAGTTGTGCCACCGTGCTGCCCAATTTACACCTCCAGATGCAGGAAAAGAGCCACCTGCATCATGAAAGACCTCACTCACCCAGCACACTCACTCTTTGCCCCACTCCCCTCAGGACGGAGGTTGAGGAGCATCAAATGTAGAACCACTAGACTGAGGAACAGCTTCTACCCTGAGGCTGTTAGACTCATGAATAAATAAAAATAAAATAAAAAATAAACACTGCAAAATATCACATTGTGCTGATGCTGATCTGTTTTCTTGTTGCTGTGTTCATCTGTGTTCATCTGTGACCATCTGCTCATACAAACTCATGTTCGTGCTGCTGTTTATTTCCACTATATTAGGCTTAGTGTATTACTAGTTGATGTTTTTCTTAGTTAATTCTAGATGTTATTACTGTTTTTCTCTTGCATTTGTTGTTGGATGTAACTGGGACCCCGTGTACATAATCTCGTTTTCATCACATGTACCACATGCGGTGCAAATGACAATAAAGACTCTCTGACTCTGACTCTGATGTATGTACCAAATCCTAACTTGGCTGTACTGTTACATCCTACTACTATAAATATTATTTACTTCAGCTTAAATTACTTTAAAAATAACCATGTTCAAACTTATACAGTAGATATGTAAATGTTGCATCTCTTTACTTAATTTTCTCCTCAATGTGGCAGCTAGAAAATTATATTTTTGGCACCATTTCTGCAAAAGTATAATTTTGGTCCAACTTTTGTTGGAAGGATACCTCCATACCTTTATCCATGTGAAACCCTTGAAAAGGGTTTGAAGTCTGTTCCAATCTGAAGCTGATATCACTGTTTTGCAGACAGTTTTTTCTGAGAATAAGTGTGAAACATAATGCTACAGAACTGCTGTGTTTCTTCTACAGAGCTTGACAAGGAACACAGCTATCGAGGTTGCCAGCACGGTAAAGGCCCTACATAATGAGACCGAGTCTCTTCTGTTGGGTCGAGTCTCTCTGGTCAGTTCTGAAATTAGTTTTTTATATATATACAATTTAAAGTATTCAAAACTCAATTAAAAAATAAAATGTTTTCCCTGCTTGTACTCATAGTCTTGTTTTTTTGTATCAAGGTAAAATACGTTAACATATTTCCAACCTTTTGCAGCAACTGGACCCACCTGAGGAGGAACAGCTATCCAGTGCACTGCAGTGTGTGGAGTTGGAGCTGGGCAAACTGGAAGAAATCCTATGGCTCTACCATATTCTGCAGCCCAATGATGATGAAGTAAGCAGCCTCAAACACAAACACACACACACACACACACACACACACACACACACACACACACACACACACACAGCTCTCTACAACTAATAACAACAACACTATTTTTTTTTTTTTTCATTTTCAATTTTTATAACGGATGTGAACATGTACAAGGTTTCACATTTAAACATTTCATGGAAATTGAGATTTACATTTTCTTGACTGTTCAGAACTTTGTCAAAAGCTTGGAATGCAAGAAGACAGAAGTAATAGGAAAATTTCCATCCATCCATTATCTTTTACCCACTTCTTCCTTTTCTGGTCATGGGGGTGACACAATTCTTGAGTTTTAGAATCATTTGCAGGCAGACAAGCAAAGGCAGGAGTTTAAAATAAAAACAATTTATTTTAAATGACAAAACAAAATGCTGACGTGGCAACAAAAAAACTTACAAAAACAGGAACAGGCAGGAGAAACAGGACGGGTGTAGTAGACACGTACGGTCCACTAGTATGTAGGATGTGGGGCAGTTTAAACTGTCACAACCTTAATTACTTATTCAAGACTAGTTCAAGTTCCATCCATCCATCTTCTTCCGCTTATCCGGGGTCGGGTCGCGGGGGTAGCAGCCTAAGTAGGGAGGCCCAGACTTCCCTCTCCCCAGCCACTTGGAGCAGCTCCTCCGGGGGAATCCCAAGGCGTTCCCAGGCCAGCCGAGAAACATAGTCCCTCCAGCGCGTCCTGGGTCTTCCTCTGGGTCTCCTCCCGGTGGGACATGCCCGGAACACCTCACCAGGGAGGCGTCCAGGAGGCATCCTAACCAGATGCCCGAGCCACCTCAACTGGCTCCTCTCGATGTGGAGAAGCAGCGGCTCTACTCCGAGTCCCTCCCGGATGACTGAGCTTCTCACCCTATCTCTAAGGGAGAGTCCAGACACCCTGCGGAGAAAACTCATTTCAGCCGCTTGTATCCGAGATCTTGTTCTTTCGGTCATAACCCAAAGCTCATGACCATAGATGAGGGTGGGAACGTAGATCGATCGGTAAATTGAGAGCTTTGCCTTTTGACTCAGCTCTCTCTTCACCACGACAGACCGGTACAGTTCAAGTTCAATGATTGTAATTGTTTATTTATTCATGGATTCTCTTCTTTTTGGATTAAACAATATCTTGTGTGACCAGATGAGATATGTAAGTGACATGAAACGTTATTATATTTGACCCATCAAGGAAATGCAGCCATTTATTTAACAGATCATTAAAAATATCATCATAACATGTACACTTTGATTTAGTTCTAATTAATTTCCTATAATTTTACATCAAACAGATGGAAATCACGCATCCGTAATTTCTACTAGCTGTTGTATATTTAAGGATACAACAGATTAAGTAATGAGATGGTAATTAACTTATATCTGAAGGCACTTATCTTAATGTTACTGGCAAAGATAAGAGTAAGAAAGAGGAGGAAGAGGGGAAGTTTGTCGTGACTAAAGCCCCCAGTATACTGTTCTTTGTGCCCAGCGCCGCTGGACTGGCGTGAGCTGCGCGCAGGCAATTCATATTATACTCTGTGCAAGCGCAGCTCTCTGGAGTGCAGGCTACAGGACAAATTGAGGTCGCTGATTGGTCATTTGCTGACACGCGAGGCAGTTTATCAACGCGCGCGCGTAGGCGTAGTAAAATCTGACCTTGGCGCGTTCACGCCCGTGATCAAAGGCTTTTGCCGCGGCGCTCCCACGGCGCTCCCACGGCGCGGAGCGGCGTGAGGCAAAAGAAACAGGTATATTGGGGCCTTAAGGTGACTTTAACCAGGAATGGCATTCTCCATCTGACGTCAGCCAAACGCAAGTACGCTTTAGTAGACAACAACTCTTTACCTTACGAAGACGGTCAGTCTCTGGCTCCGGTAAAGAGAATGCATCACCCTTAGACATAAAAGGGTCCTTCAATCCGGTTACGTTCGAGCCGGTAAGCGTGGTTACACTTTCAGCATCTCTTGGGTCCGCCTTGATCGACTGAAGTAACGGCAGTCCAGTTGGATTTCAAAATAAAATATTCCTCAGAAGGAATTTTTTTCAAAAGTTTTAGAGCTTTGAAGCTCGTTCAGATGCATACAACGACGCTGGTTGTTATGAAAGGAAAACATTGCATCGTTAATCAGAATGTTGGTGTTAGTGGTGTTAAACGGAGGCCCTACGGAGTGAAACCTGACAGGCGACGCCTTTTTGGGTTTAAAATATTTTGAGTGTGACTGGTTGGTATTGGTGTTGGCAGTTCTACCGGACCCGCTGGTAGTTTTAGTCTGTTTGTACTGTTAGTGCTGTGTTGTGGGTTGTTTGTTTTTTACTATGTTGTTCGTGTGTTTGGTTTCCTTTGTATGGGTGATGAGCGTGGTGTAATATGGCTGCATCAACTCATGCAAAGTCTTTTGTGGGGGGTGTTGCATGCCCTGGGCATGTCATCTTTATTTAGGTCAGAGGGATGAGTTGTTTAAAGGTTTTGAGTGGCTGATTGACTGCAGCTGTTGATTAATTGAAAGCATGCTGTAGGTGGGGTGGTTACCCCCTCTATATTAGGTCCAAGCCGCAGAAACTGAGAGAAGAGATCTGAAGTAGCAGCAGAGTGAGGAGCCATGGTCGGATGAAGAAGCCGAATGAAGAAGCTGAATGAGGATCTGAAGTAGTAGCAGCTGAGAGCCATAGCCGAAGAAGTCGAAGGAAGCCGAAGGAAGCCGAAGAGAGCCGAAGTCGAAGGAAGCCGAAGGAAGCCGAACGAAACAGCTGAAGAAGAAACCGTGTGAAGCCGAAGTAAATCGCTGAAGCAGACGAAGGAAGAAGCCATGAGAACCGAAGAGGAAGAGCAAGGGAGGACCTGGTTTGGTTGTTAAGTTGGATCTGACCTGGTAAGAGTGATAGCTACGTTTTCGCTTTTCTGCTTACATTAGATGGGTAATTTTGAACTTAGCCCGGTACTGTCAGGGGCTTCGACGACTCCGTATGGAGCTGGCCCCCTGTGGTATCCGTTTATTTCTTTGATTTGGCTCACCAGGTCAGTCTTTCTTTTTATTACTTTCTTTTTGTGGACACATAGACGCTGAGTTTTTTTCCCTTCATAACAGCTGCGGCGCTCCCAGAGACGTGCCGCTGAGAGCATAAAATAAAAACTCTTTTTATTAAGAACATCACTCTGTGTCTCGTGTCCCTCTATATATGTTACGTGCCTTCAGGTCGTAACAGTCTCATCCCTCCTTGCTTCTTGGGCACCAGAAAATAACGGGAATAAAACACTGTGTTTTCTTCCCCGTCTGGGACTCTGGAGATTACATCTTTTGTCAAAAGCTTCTGAATTTCTGACAGGAGGGAGGAGCTTTGCTCTGGACATGACAGAACTGTCTCCAAAATCCCTCTGAAAAGAGGAAGGCGAGCTACAAACTGCAGCATATAGCCCTTGCTTATTAATTTGTTCATCCATTTGTCCAATGAACAGACTCGCTGCAACTCTGCGTGACGCTCGGAGAGTAGGCGTGCATGTTCCTGTCGTGCCGTGGAGGTCATGCATGTTAAACAGTTCAGGGCCCCTACCGTTGTTAACCGACTCGGTGTAACCCAAGGGGGGCCCAGATCGAAAGGGCTGTATAAACGCCCCTGCGCTACGCTCAGGTTGCGGGTCCGTAGAACCTGTGTGAACAAACATGCACTGGGGGGGGGCGTTGCCGCTTCTGTGAATGGCACGTTGCTTAAACGGGGGCTCGTGTTCATGCTGTGTGACACACTTTCTCCTTCTACGGTTGGGTTGCAGACACGCGTCAACGCTGAGGTGAGCCGGCACACGCTGAAGAGTTGCGGCAGTACTTATGTGGGTGACGAGCCATGTCAAAGGAAGCTGCTGTTGAAAGTATGGTGTGAAGCATTTATCCCTGCTATGCTGTGTGTGAACAGGAGCAACGGGGTGAAACACTGGTTTTGACAGAGAGTTTGGGGCTTCACCAGGCTCGATCTGTTGAGCAGTACCAGATTCAACTGACGTGAAAAAGGAGTGCTTTGTAACATTTTCCAAGCTGCAGCGTCTTGTAAACAGCTGATTAGAAGAGACCGGCTTGTCATGTGTGGGGAGTGTGTGGAGCAAAGAGGCTGCTGGGAGATCATCCGATCTGACTGGCAGGCTGGAAGCAAGTGAGGATCTGCTCTCTGAGTGATGTTTTTGTTTTATTTCAAAACACACATCATTAACACACACACTCCCCCCAAGGAGTCATTTCTTGTGCTACCTCCGCCTCGGCCCCTGCTGCTGGCCGCTCCAGGGCTGTGTCTGTTGGCGGCCCCTGGGAAAACATTGAGCCGCTGAATGCGGCTGTTCTCTGCTGAGGGGGGGGCGGCAATAGAGCAGAGCAGGGAGCTGCTGCTGCATGTGTGGAGCGCCGTTGCTGCTGGCGTTGGCCATGACGGTCTCTCCAACCGGCGGGGCGACGGGAGGATGGGTGTGACATCATCAGATGACGGACCGTCTCGGAAACCTCCTCACTCCTCTTTGATCTTTCCAGCAGCGTTGTAAAATTTGCCCCAAACAACGCATCTGGCGTGATCTGGCCCTCTAGAAAATCTTTTTGCAGCCTCTCAGGCATGGAAGGAGCGAGGCGGAGCCACGTTGTCCTTTGGATCATCGTCATCCAGGCGGTGGTGCGGGACAGACAAACTGTGGCCATAACACAGAGGTTCAAGATGACATCAGCGGCCTTGCAGAGCGAGCTTTTTGTCTCCTCTGGCAGATCTGTTTCCTCCAGCCTTGTTGAGATGTGGTGGGCGAGCAAGGTGATATTATTATTCGCCGCCACCATCTGAAAAGAGCATTGATGGGCTCTGTTTGAGAGTTGGATCACAGTCTGGTCGTGCTTGATAGGAGGCACCGGTTTCTGGTCCATCCTGGAAGCTCTGGCCCCGAACACCTCCGTGAGGTTTGGCTCCAGTGGGGGCACTGAGGAAAAACTCCGCTCAGTGAACCCCTCCACTTTCATGATGGGAGCAAAGGTGGAGACTGGAGCTTTAAATTTGGCGGGCCCGGCTGCGGCGTCGTTCCAGTGTGCTGACAAAGCTGGAAAACGAGGCCAGATGGGGTCAGGGCGCTGGGCCGCGGTGGAGCCAACCCTTCCCGCCAGATTGTCTGATCTGGGCGGGGGGAGGAGAGGGACAAAAAGGCCCTTCGTGTCCGCAGCCTCCTTAATAATGGCGGGCAGCTCCTTTAGGAGGGTGCCAATGTCCGGGAGTGTGGTGGTCGCTGACCTGGGAAGAGCCACAGGCGTCGAGCGTCCACTCTGCCGCCCCTCTTCCAATACCAAGCTCTCCAGGAGGGAGGGAGCAACGGGGTTGCTGCCTTCATCACCGCGGTTGGGTGAACCGTCTGATTCGCCCAACCTATTAAAAAAGGCGATGGCGTCATCCAGCGAAGTCTCTTTTGCCAGCTTCCACCCATCATCACCGATAGCCTTAACCAAGGCTGCATGCCTCACCCGCTCTTCGAGCGGGAGGAGGCTGCACAGATGGCAGGAACCGGCGAGCTCAGCGTGAAGGGGCCCAGGCATTCTTCACAGGTTTCATGCCGGTCAAAACTCATTAAATAGCCGACCTGGCAGGACGGACACATTCTGGTGCTGGACATCTTCTTTTCTTCTTTGAGGTCTTCAGTGCTCGATGGCTGAATGAAAACGGGAGGTGATTGTCCGGTCTCACCAGAATTTATACGACCGGTAGGCCCACCCATAGTAGGTGGGCGTGGACTAAAAGTTTTCAGTGCGCGCTGAGCATGAAGGGAATTATCCACTAGCGAGGCCTAAAGGGCGGAGCCTACACAAAATAGAACAAATAACGTTCTAGATATTATTTGTAGAGCTCGACCGATATGGAAATTTTGGCCATCACTGATAACGATATTGGGATGGGAAGGCCAATAACCGATATAATGGCTGAAAAATTGTTAGTTTTGTCGCTTTGTAGCTTTTGCAAACAGCTACTTTAAGCCTGTTTTAACACAAAGTCTTGGAACAGTCTTCCTAACTTGCGTTCACATTTTCTATCCCCCACTATTCACCACAAGGTTATCAAGTGTTACAAAAATATAAATGTAACAAAGAAACGCCCCTGTTCATTGTTTGCACAGTCAGTCAATATGGTGAAGGTCTAATTACCGTAGAATTGACCACAGCAATGTTTATTTTTCTTTACAGGGAAGTAAAGATTTAAGACGAACAATGCATTTCATTGAGGACAACAGATAACGTTACTAACATGATGTATATTTTACCTCTACGCTAGATTCATTGTTCTGGATAAAGTTTTACAAGTCAATAGCCTGTGCTAGGTTATTTAAACGTTAGCTTGCTAATTTGAGAGGCGCATAGCTAATGACAAGCAGGTTGGAGGATTAAAGAAAAATTACTGTATTATTGTTGGTATTTTTTTTTTATCGATCATTTAAAATAAACTTACATGCTCTGTT
>JBBPBX010014179.1:0-12511 GCA_038048925.1 Garcialebias charrua
GATAGTGACTCAGAACACACTAATAACAGCAATGCCACGATTGCTGACAGTCGCCAAGATACTGATGGTCAGGATGCTGACAATCAGGGTATAGACAGTCAACAAGACGTTGACTGTAACCATGACTTCATTGTTACAGAGTCCGAGAGCCCCTCATCGGAAAAAGGGGGGGTAAGCTCACTCACCAAAGACAATGACTCGTCACAGACCGATCACTCAGACCCATGTGTGACTGCACTACCAGTACAGGTGAATGAAATTCACACAGACAATGGTAGACGTAACACACGTCGGAAAAAACCTGATAGGTTCCTGTGTAACATTATCAGGAAGGGGCCCGCTAAGAAGGCTTACCTGTCAATCACTTTAGAAGGGGTCCTCACAGAAGAGGCCCTCCTGGATGGTGGGGCTGACATAACCATTATGTCTCCCACACTGTTGAAGGAGCTAAGGATAGCCGCTAGCGGGGTTGACAGGGAAATACCCCTCAAAGAATGTGCTGTAGTACTACAGGGACTCTCAGAGACGAGTACAACCCTTACAGCTATAGCCATGGTTCATATGCAGATTGGTGAAATGACGCTATACCACCCGGTACACGTGTCCACCGTTGACTCATTCCCATTTTTGGTTGGCCAAGACTTTATAAACCGCTTCGACGCGATTATAGATTATGGTGATCAAACAATGTGGACCAGAGTGAGCCAACCACTGCCAATCGATATGCCTACACAAGGTGACACTGACTGTCTAACAGCAGGTACCGCGGAAGGCACAACGGGTTCCTCCAACGAGAGCACAATCCCGGTAAGTGAACCTTCAGCAACAGGTGAGGCAGAAAAGGCCCAACAAGAGAGCCTCCTCTGCGAGCTGAAACAGTCAGCACTCACTGAACACTACCTACCGCAGGTAGTCAAAGGTGTTGAGATCCAAGGATCCCACACCGATGATGCTGTTTTGTCTCCTTGGACGGAGAAATCAGCGATCAGCCAAGCTTTCTATGGAACCTTGGTTAAAAAACAGTTGGGTCTAGAAATGAACAAAAAGGCTTTCCGCTTTTCGTTGGACCCCATCGATAAACAGGTAATGACCGCAAAAGGGATCATTGACCTGAAACTGATCTGGAACCAACGAGTACTGGATCACCCGTTCCTCGTGGTCCCGAACTTACCACATGCAACCTACATAGGCTCCGACATTTTGGTAAGGTTAGGTGTCCGAGTGGACATCAACAACAATGTACTGTGGTCACTAGACACAGCCACAAAGGACTCTCCTGTGCTAACAACAGAGAACCTTAAGGCTGGACAGACCATTCCAGAGGTCTGTCAGATTGCTAACAGCCATAACACTGCGGTACCACCTCAGGTTATGAACAAGCCAGTGATGTGTCACATCATGAAAGGACAAGCTAGTAGCACAAAACAGGCATACTTTCAACCATCTCCTATGTTTTTCAACTTAGGACTGTCCATGGAGGCCACATGCCAAGTGACCCTCGACTGCAGAACCACGACTGTTGCTGTGTGCAACACAAGCACAGAAGAGGTACTGATCCCAAAAAACACACAGCTAGGATGGTTGATCTCTACTGATTTTCATGATTTTGAGCTAAGCATTCCATTTCTGGGAGGACTCCCAGAAAACTTGATCCCAAATCAACACACGGGGCAAGTCTTGTTCACGAAACCAACACAGGCCATAGCTCTCTTCTCCCCCAATGATTCCGACCATGACACAGTCAACCGGTTCGGTTTCAACCGAGGAGACAGTCTAGGTCCTCAAACTTATAGTGCCCTACCTGTAGACAGGTTTCACGACACTGAAAGGGACTCAATGGAGCTCCCCAAAGGACAAGAACCCCTCTCAATTGCTTCACAGATTGAACAGGTGGTCGCTCAAGCCGACGCCCTGAAAACTGATGAAGAAAGGGACAAACTTCGCAAAGTTCTTTTAACGTATGAGAAATCATTCTCAGCTGACTCGATGGATTGTGGGTTGACCACGCTCCACACAGTGAGCATCCCAACCCCGCCTAATGCTCCCCCTGCATTTGTCAGACAGTACAAGATTCCTCTGGCAGCACATCAACCTATCAGAGAAATCATTAATGACCTGTTAGAAAAAGGTATCATCCGATACTGTAACAGCACTTACTCTGCGCCTTTATGGCCGGTGTTAAAACCAAATGGTAAGTGGAGACTCACTATAGACTACCGAAAGCTAAACAAACAAGTTCCCTTATCCAGATGGCCTATGACGCAACTCCAACAGGAACTGCCCAAGGTCACCAATGGTAAGTACTTCTCGACCCTCGACGTCGCCTCTGGTTTTTGGACCATCCCTGTGCGCGCCGAGGACCAGTACAAACTAGCTTTCACTTTTGGTGGCCGTCAGTACACCTTTAACAGGTGTCCCTTTGGCTACGCTAACTCACCTGCAGAGTTCAACATCTTCTTGAACAAAGCATGTCCAGACGCCCACGAGCGTGGAACACTGATCTACGTGGACGATGTCCTTTTGAGGCAGCCAACACTGGACTCACATTTGGCTGAGATCGACCACGTTCTGAATCAGCTGACAACTGCTGGTGCTAAGATATCACTGTCAAAATGCCAATGGTGCAGAACCAAAGTGGACTACGTTGGCCTACTTGTAGGTCCTGACGGAGTACAACCACAGCTGACTCGCACCCAAGGCCTCGACAATCTCAAAGTCCCCACCAATCTCAAAGAACTACAAAGTTTTCTGGGCGTGTGTAACTACTCGAACCAGTTCATCGAAAACTATGCGGACCTTGCGAAACCACTGACTGAACTCCTTAAAAAAGACGTACCATTTGTTTGGACTGACAAACAGCAACAGGCAATGGACGCTCTTATAAACAGGATCAAGTCAGCCCCTTGTTTAGTCTACCCAGACTACAACAAAGAGTTTTACTTGGAAGTGGGCTTCTCAGCTCATTGCATAAGTGCAGGTCTGTACCAGATACACGACAGAGACAAACGTGTAGTAGCCTATGCCAGCAAAACGATGGCAGGCCCCGAGTTGAGATTCTCAGACTGTGAGAAAGCTTTACTGACCACAGTGTGGGCAGTTAAACATTTCTCCAGCTACATTGGTGGACAGAAGATCATTGTGGAAACACAACACCAGCCGGTGACATTTCTTAACAGTGAACGCATCAGAGATGGTGTGGTGACAAACTCACGTGTTGCAACGTGGCTCATGGCGCTTCAAAGTTTTAACCTAGACATACGTTATGGTCAAAACAAGAAGTCACATCTGGGGACGGACTTGGCAATCTGCCAGAAGTGTACACAAGATGTACCAGCCACCCAGCCGCCGGTTGAGGTAAAACCCCCAGTAACTGAAGACCCGAATCACCACTTCTTTGATGACAATATCTGCAAAGATATGACAACGTTGTACGTGGATGGATCTTCATTCCTCCGCGACAAGATCTGCAGAGCAGGTGTTGGAGGGGTCCTCCTCCAAGACCAAGAGCAGATAACTTTCAGCTACAAATTAGGCTCTCAGACTTCTCAGTATGCTGAGATTGCAGGAATCCTAATAGCTCTCCAGATGGTAGTAGAACGCTCCATCAAGACGCTAGTCATCTGCACTGACTCTAACTATGCTCGTTTAAGTTTCGCTTGTCACCTCGCTGTGTGGAAACAGAACGGTTTCCTAACAAGCGACAGAAAAGTGGTCAAACACAAAGAGCTTTTCATAGCGTGTGATCACTTGGTGACATCACACGACTTACAGATCTACTGGAAGAAAGTTCCAGGGCATTCTAGAGTCCCAGGCGATGACAAGCACTACAATGACATTGCAGACTCCTTAGCCAAAGAAGGAGCCGACGAAGGTCCTCTATGGTCCTTCGACCCCTCCTGGTTAATCGGGACTCTGCCAACACATCCTTCAGTCAGAGTTATGGCAGTCACACGTGCACAGGCCGCAACCAGACCTGCTGACAACGCAGTCTCTGTACGACCCGCACTGACTGACCCAGACATCATCCAACTACAAAAGTCGGATCCTGCTATCAACTCCATGATACTGTACCTGACTGATCCGAACAAAAATAGTCCGTCTAAAGACGACCTGGATTCCGATCCAGACCTTAAGGTCCTCTATCAGCTGCGCAAACAGCTAAAACTAATCAAGGGCATCTTAACTTTCGCTCATGGACCAACGTCCTCACCTGTGTTCGTGGTTCCCCATGACCAAAGGGGGGTGATGTTAGTTCATGCCCATGATCTCCCGTCCGCAGGACACAAAGGAGATAAAGCCACGCTGACGGCATTAAAACAAATTGCCTATTGGCCTGGAATGAAAAAGGATGTCAAGGACTACATTGAAGGGTGCGTGGTCTGTGGCCAGTTTCAGCCAACCAGACCACTTCACAGAGCACCACTGCAAAGCAGAGGCATTGCATTCCCATGGTCTGACCTCCAGATCGACTGGGTTGGACCACTCACTAAGAGCTCTAGAGGAAATAAATATTTTCTCACGGTAACCTGTGCATTCACCAAATGGGTAGAATGCCTACCAGCTCCTAACGACACAGCACAAACCACTGCTATGTTGTTAATGAATCATATATTCTCAAGGTTTGGACTTCCCCTTCGGGTGAACTCAGACCAAGGTACACACTTCACAGGTGAAGTGATGAAAGAACTGTGGAAGACGCTAGGCGTCAAGGCCAACTTTCATGTCGGCTACCACCCACAGGCTTCAGGCCAAGTAGAAAGAGCAAACAGAACTGTGGTGAGTATTTTGAAGAAATACGTGGCTGCAAACCACAAGGACTGGGACGTGAAACTCCCTCTGGTCCTCATGGCCATAAGAGCCACTCCACACACATCAACTGGCATCTCTCCCTTCGAGATGATGACCGGTCGACAAATGACTCTCCCTCTACACCTGTTGTACCAACCAGGCGACGCCGCCATGGCGACAGCCTACACCACACAACAATACATGAAAGATTTGAATGTACACCTCAGAAACACTTTTGCTTTCGCCCAGAAAAACCTGGAAAAATCCGCTGAAGGACGTAAGGCGTACTACGACCAGAAGGCCTCTCACAATGAACTCCAAGTGGGAGACAGAGTCTGGTACTATACGTTCGCCCCAGCAACCGGGAAAGGAGGGTCCGAGACCGGAACTCTCGCCCGCAAACTAATGCCCAGGTGGACTGGACCTCATCTGATAACAGACAAAGTGTCCTCAGTCGTCTACGAAATCAAAATCAGCAAAGGCCGCAAAGAGCCAATTGCTAAATGGGTACATCGAAATCAGATCAAACCTTACAAGGCGTTCAATGACTCCACAAAAGACAAAGATCTCACAAACTCACCGACTTCATGGGATAATAAGGTCGTCCAAACACAAGTTAGTAAATAAACTAATCAGGTTTAAACTACCGTATTTTCCCACCCTATAAGTCGCATTGTCCAATTTGAACTTAGAAACGCTAAGCCTAAAACCCACAACAAAAAACTAACCTTAACAACCGTTTAAATCCACGAGATTTAATTTGACCTCGGTCATAAAGTTGAGACCTGTTTTTCTTGTGTGTTGCACTTTGGAATCTGACGACAAGAGTGTGTCGAAGCAGTGAAACGTTGTTTCCTTGTTGTTTAGTCATTACTGTTGTCATTAGTTGAGATACTGTTTGGTTCTGAACACTCCCAGCCAAAAAGGTTTTGTATTAACATTGATTAATGCATAAGATGGATTTAACTATGCCAACATGCAGTTCGTTTTGTTAAATCTCAATCGTCGAAGAGTCAATGTAGTTTAAAGCTACTCAAGGTACCATAAACTACACTGGTCTCACAATTTCTAAATTGAACCGATTCGATCGTTTCTATTCTAGATTGTCTATTCATTTTGATGAGTCTCGCCATAGACTTCAAAATTTATTAGGAATACCAAATCCTACGTCGTTCGTCTAAAAGACAACAGACATTTAGATCAAACTATATTTCATTTTTATTTTAGTTTAACCTAAACTAAGTAATGAATGGAGGAATAGTTTGGAATTAGAGGCCTTCGTTACAGAAGCCCTCCAAAATTCTATAGGTACAGATCCCTATACCTAATTTATAGATTTGATCCACCCCTTAATTGGTAATTGTAGCTGATCTAAACCATGATAGCTTACATACCAGGTGCATATAGGTAAGGCTTAATGTAAAATCCCAATCATAAGCCCACCTTAAAAACCACATAAATGCATGACACATAGAACCAGAGTGGCACGGACTGGAAACCAACCAGCCTTCAACCTTCGATGTGGGGACATGCTACTTCAACGTTGGTCTTCAACCTTCATCCAAGGGTCGCCTCCTCTGCGTCAATCGAGGGATCCCCTCTACATGCTGATAAAAACAATTGGTGCTGATGCAATCGACAAAACTAATCGTTGTGGATTTACTGCTGTGGAATTACCGCTGTGGATTATAAGACTTTGCTTTCCAAGGGATCACAGACTTTGTTTTCCAAGAGTTAACAGACTTTGTTTTCCAAAGGATTAAAAGCTTTTCGCAATGGGATTACCTACGAACAGTATGGAATTTCCAAAAACTTTATGGGATTATAATTTTTGATTTTTTTTTTTCCACTTGCTGGATTACTTCAAGATCAAAGACAGTTCAAGGTTTCCTTTCGTGTTGGACCCCATCCCCAAGGACTGGCGATGGCTTCCAAAAGGGGGGAGATGTAGTGGACCTACCCAGGGTCAAATTAAGGTTTTTGAACTGTCCAGTGATGACCTTTACTGACCTCTCAGTAAAGCAAGACATTTACTACAAAATTATTCATTTAGCTATAATCTGATAACATAGTCACCAATAAGAGACTATTTCTATCTTTGATTTTAGGCTGATGTGATCAAAAGAATAACTTTTGTCATTTTCATGATGTGTGCTTTTAAGCTGTGTTATTCTGTGAGAGTTAAACTGTGTTTCACTGCTGTGTCAAAGGTGCAATCTCGGGTCACAGAGACTTCTTTTAATTTTGTTAATTCAAATGTTATCAAATGAATAATTTTATTTGTAAGAGCATCAGTACATTTTAATGTCAGATAAATCAAATACTCTGCTTAATTCAAAATGTTGTACATGGAGGATTTCTCCTCTCCTCTCGAACTTGCATGTGAAGATAAAAGGAACACTTTATCTCATTCATTTTAGCTTGAGCTCAGGACAATCTAGACACCCAAAGACTTTTGTTTTTGTCCTATTTAATAATCAAGCTATTATCATTAATAGGTCCCATATGTTATGCTCTGATGACGTTTGTTTATTCATACAACAGTGTTGGTAATGAGTTAAGAAAGTTCTAAATCTGCTGTATCATGAGACTGGCGTCTTAAACTAACTTTCTTATCCTTTCTGACATTTTTAATCTAACTTATGCCTCCTCTCAGTGGCTCCTGGCTTAACAGACCGAATGAGAAAGAGCTACGTCTTTCTAGGTCAAGTTAGCCTTAAAAGAGCTCTGACTTCCTGTTTTCCTTAGAGTTTGCTGAGGTCCTCAACCCCTGATGAGGTTCCCCAAAGAACTGATGATCGTCTGGTCAACACGCTAATGACCATGTCATTCAGTTAAAGACTTATAACATGCCAAGTTATAAGCCATCTTCAACAGCTGAAAAGCTCTCTTTTATTGACATTCCTTTAAGGAACGTCTTATCTTGAACAACAGCACCAGGAGCTGCCGTTACTTTCGGTTCGAGTCAAGGCGCACGTCTGGAGACGCTGAGAATGGTAAACGAACTGACCAAACTGGACCGAGGGAGACTGACCATCTTCACGAGGTAACAAGTCGTCAAATGCTTTGCCAAGGGTACCAACGTGTAGCTTTAATCGGCCGGAGAACTGCCATGTTTCTGGTTAAAACACATCAAGATAACTCCCTGACTCTTAACTTTTCTTCCTCCATAAATTTCTCCTCCTAAATCTTTCCCTCTCTATCTAAGCTGGAAACTATTTTAAGCTGAAGAGCCCACAGACTAAATATGTTAACATCCAATATTTATGTCTGTTGTGTTATGATTCAAGTGTGCTGACGTATTAATTTGAAAGAAAGTGAAATCATGTCAATCAAGTGTAATGGTGTTAATTTAGTTGATTTATTTTAAATAAATGATAGTGTCTCTTTGACATATCAAACTAAGTTAACGTCTTTGTCACTTAATGGCTTTGTGTATTTATCCATCATAAAGATCACAGAAATATTGGGTAAACTGAAAAAGAACAGAATCCGTGAATTTACTATTCAATCTGAATAAGTAGATTAATTAAGATAAAAAGGAGATCAGTATTAATATTGACCTCCTCATAATTCTTACATTACGTTATCAATTATTTGGTTCTAGGATGAAGTCATACAAAAAAAGTCAAAAATTAAAAGTGGCCAAAGTCCTTTGGACAGTTTAAAGTTAAAGAATTCACAGACCATCCATCTACCATCTACCCATCTACCACCCAGCAGCAACTTTACCAGGGAGACACTGGCAGTTTCAAAGATCACAGTGTGATGTTTTAAATCAACTTTATTTATAAAGCACATTTTAAAAACCACAGGGTCAACCAAAGTGCTGTACAATAACATAAAAGACAAGTTAATTAAAAACTATAAAAAGCATACAAAAATAAATACATATAGTGTACCAGTCTTACTGCAGGTGTGTTAACATGCCATAAAAGATAAGATCACGTGTTAAAAGCCAAGGAATAAATGTGTGTTTTTAAATAAGATTTAAAAAGTTTTGAGGACTGTCAGCAGCAACTGCTCAGCTGATCTGAGATCGGGGAGGGCAGGAAGGTTGAAGCAGCTCAGATAAATATGGTTTTGCAACTTTATCAAGCACCTTGTGCATAACTAAATAATAAAATATGCTTTAATACATCTTTATTGTAAAAATACTAAATTGGAAAATACATGGGTTTAAAGAAGGCAACAAGGTAGGATTATGAATTGGGTTTAAAGATTACAGCTCATGAGGTACTCATTATAGCATGACATCTCTTTCACAACATTCTGTCAAAGCCTTTATTGTGTTCTTCTTCTAGTGGTGGCTAGTACTGTAGTAAATAGCTTGAGGGAACACTACTGCCACCATGTGGTAAGACGAGTAGGATTCTGGACCCCGCCCACAGAAGGGGTACAAAAAAGCTGTGGAAACAGAACATAGATGTGACCCGACCCGAACTGAGCCGACCTGAGCCGATCCGACCCGAGCCGAGCGGTGGAAAAGAGGCATAAGTGACAAGATTCTTGGAGCACACCATGTGAGCATTCTCTGTGCCAATCCTAGGAGGGCCCGAGACCTTGTCCCTCCCTCTCTGTTGATGAAAGACACTGTGGTCCTGTTATCTGATTACACCAGGATGTGTTGTCCAGCAATCAGACCTTTATTGAAGAAATATTTTAGAGACAGGAATACGGCCAACAACTCCAGGAAGTTGACATGTAATCTTGCTTCCTGTTCATTCCAAAAGCCACGGGCGTTGTGATTTCTACAAATCGCCCCACATCCAGTTTTTGAGGCGTCCGTCGTGATGACCACACGAGATGACACCCTTCCCAATGAGACCCCCTACGTGAAAACAGACAAGTCTCTCCAGGATTCCAGGGCCTCCAGGCACTCTGGGTCTATCCTAACCTTCTCTGCCTGATTAGGCAAGTCGGGTTGTATTCGTTGGTTTAGCCATACTTGTATGGGCCGCATTTTCAGTAATGCATGTGGCACATAGGGAATGACTGCCGCCAAGAGGCCTAAAAGGCGTTGGCAGGTTTTCACAGGGACCCGTTGGTCCAGTTTAAAATTTTCCAGGCAATGGCGAATGGAGGAAACTCATTCCTTCAAGAGCCATGTTCTGTAATGTACTGAACAGTGTCGATCTGTACTCCCAAAAATACGGTAACCTGCGGTTACCCGCGATGGAGTTAAATCGCTTTTTTTGTAGGTTTATGACAAACCCAAGAGACTCCAGTTGAAGAATCACCCTATAGGAGTGTGACTGAGCCTGCTTTCTACTTTCAGTTAGAATCAGCAGGTCATCCAGGTAATTCATGACCCTGAGTCCTTGATTCCTAAGGGGGGTCAGGGCTGCATCCAGACATTTGGTAAATGTGCGCGGAGCAGTCTTTAAACCAAAATGTAAAGCTTTGAATTCATAAGCGTTTCCCTCGAAGGCAAAGCGGAGAAACTTCCTGTGTTTCCTCCATACACCTATATGGAAATAGGCATCTTTTAAATCCACTGTATACACGTAGTCTCCAGGTCTCACAGACTGGAGGACTTGCCACAGTGTAAGCATCTTGAACTTAAATGTTTTAATCCTCTTGTTGAGGGTCCTGAGATCCAGAATTGGTCTCAGGGAACGATCCTTTTTGGGCACCAGGAAGTATTTGCTGTAGTGGCCAGAGCGTAGCTTGCGTCCTGGGACCAGGCTAATCACTCCCTTTTGCAACATTGTTGAGACTTCCTCCCTCAGTACGTGTGCACGTTTAGGGTTATTTTAGATTGTAGCACCCCTGTGAAGCGGGGCAGTCTCTTTGAGAACTGTAACTTGAGTCCATGACGTATCGTCGTCATGACCCACTCATTTGGTAAACACGCCTTCCAGGCCTGCGCATGCGCGCTGAGCCTGGAGGGCATGTTGAATTGCTGCTCTTTGTGTTTTAGCGCCAGATGGGTGACCTTTGACCCCTCTTGCACTCCTCTGAGCAGGCTGATCGGCCCAACAGAAGATATTGCGAGATCTGGCCGTCCTTGGCAGAACTCGTTTATCTTGCTGTGGTTCATAGTTTGACCATATGGTTTGTTTATAAAAATGGGACTCGAGTCAAGAACCAGGGCAGTCTGTGCTTTGGTGCTTTTATTTTTGTACATGTCTGAAACAGTGTTTGTTTTGTTTACACATGCAAAGTTCGAGTCATGTTTGGTGCACGCACACATGCCAGTCATTCCTCGTAGTTTTTTACAAGGGGAGACTGGACTCAAGGAGTCAGGTTCCCGTACCACGTGGGCGGGCAAACCTGTAAAATTGTCAGATCGTCCTGTTACATCAGGCTCGAGTCTGTTTTCCACTTCGGGTCACTGAAGAGGTCCTTGGGCAGTACTGGAAGGCTTCGCCGCCACCAGCGGGTCTCTTCCGTGGTGGGCCACGCGTGTCTTCCTTTGGGGGGTGCAAAGCTTTTCCTTGGCAACCTCTCGCGGAGGGCTTCCGCCTGTGTGCGTCTTTGTTCCAGCCTGGCCTGGACGCGTTCCAATGCTCCCCCGAAGAGTTCCGTCGGCTCGATGGGGTGCTGGAGGAAAGTGGACCTCTGGCTTTCTGGGAGGTCCGACAGAGTTAGCCAAAGATGGCGCTGGGCGACAACTATTTCTGCCATTGCCTTGCTTTGGGAAATGGTTATTGTCCCCATCATGCGGAGCACGAGGTCCGAGGCACGGCGGGCCTCCTCCATGGCTTCCGTCGTGTCCTGCTCGTCTTTTGTTGCCTGGATATGTTGGAGTTTTTCCACCAGGTATGCTTGCACCATGGTCGATGCATTCATTGCATGGGCTGCGAGGCCCTGAGCCTTGTAGCACTTCTCGAGTTGTTTCTCCGAAGCGCGGCAGGCCCTGTTGGGTAGCGTAGGTTTCGTCCCTGTGACTGTGGGGGCCAAGTGAGCCGCCAGAGTCTCCTCTATCAGGGATGCGTTGGCGAGGCCTGCTGTCTCCATTCCCGCGACGTCAAGGAGTCGGGACAATGGCAGCATGATGGAAGCTCCGGGTTCCGCCCAGGAGCGTTTGAGCTCCATGAGGAAGTCTGGGAGAATTGGTAATATCTGCGACGTTGTCGATTGTTTCGCGTATAAGTAGCTCCCCGCTAGCCTCATAGCCTGTTGGCGAGGCGTGGGGTCTGGCCACATGACCTGCAAGGCATCTGCCACCCTGTGGCACAGGTCGAACAGGGCAGGTACGGACAGGTCCGGTTCCGGTAAGATTTGCGCCAGGTTCTGGGAGGAATCGACAGTTTCCCCTTTGTGACCATATTCGCCGTCTTGGTCGGACACTTCAGGCGCCCGACCTGTTGTCCTCTCCGACTCGGTCGTTGCATTCCAGGTCCATGTTGTCAGGCTCCGGTTCAGGAGGGAGCACTTTAGTGCGACGTGCGACCTTCAGCGCCGCGTTCCTAGCCATGGATTTGGCCAACGCGTCAGCCCGCCATTTCCTCACTACTAGGGATGCACCGATAAATCGGCCAGCCGATCGATCAGCCCCGATTTCCTTAATTTGGGGAGATCGGTGATCGGCCGATCTTTAAATGAGAAGCCGATTTTATCTACCGATCTCATCTGCCTCCGCAAAGGTCGTAAAATCATGAAAATTTAGGGTGCTTTTTGACCTTTTAACACCTGAATATCGATATCGGCCAAAATCGGAATCGGCAGTTCAGACTTTCTAAAAATCGGTGATCGGTGATCGGCCAGAAAATTGAAA